>CM060706.1:43210560-43480560 GCA_030686995.1 Artemisia argyi
TTTGCAAAATCTTTGGGGGAGAATACATGCTCGTTTTACTTAAACGCATTACTCACTTTACATGGTTGATTACTCAAATATTTTTAGCTTTATCGAAATACTTGTTTGATTATCCGAGTACAAAACAATTCACTTGCTACATACTTGCTATTTACTCATGGACATGAGTGCATAAATTTAAACTATTTACCAATTGCCTAAGATTGCCTAAGTTAAGGACCGGTACCTACAATTTCTTGGGTATGTTTGATTACCTACAATTTCTAGGGTATGTTTGGTTACCTACAATTACTTGGGTATGTTTGATTACCTACAATTTCTTGGGTATGTTTGATTACCTACAATTTCTTGGGTATGTTTGATTACCTACAATTTCTTGTGTATGTTTGATTACCTACAACTACTTGGGTATGTTTGATTACCTACAATTTCTTGGGTATGTTTGATTACCCACATTTACTAGGTATGTGATTACCTACATTACTTGGGAGCGTAACCTCCTATATATAGCTAGAAAACCTTTTCGGTGCCTTGAACTTAGTGCAATCAATATTCATTTTATGCGTTTTGCTTACGGTCAGATTCATCTTTATGGCGACATCGCCATGGCTGCATTATTACTCAAATCATATTTGGCAGTGGGTTGTGAACACACAGGTTACAAGTCTCTTATGGCGGGACTTGTAACTGAGTGGATTTACGATGCCTTTGCTGGGAAATCTTCATTCATATGCATTACATTCTTTTTCACAAGACTCTATGAACTCACCAACCTCGTGTTGACACTTTAGCATGTATTTTCAGGTTTTAACCAATGGCACGCTACTGGAGGTTTTGGCAGGGCATGGCATGGTCATAGAAGACTCTGATTTATTCATTTGGGGACCGTTCTAAATTATTTTTAGGGCCTACTTCCGTACTACTTTTAACAATGTAAATTCAACATTTTTGATTTAACTATTTTATTCTAAATGATTCAAGTGAAAACCATTTTTGAACTTGTGTTGTAATACCAATTGAGTTACACCCCAGCTACATGTATACTTCCGCTGGACCCGATTTTGGGGGTGTGACAGATTGGTACCAGAGCTTTGGCTATAGTGAACTAAGTGTTTTTTTAAAACCTAAACTATAGCTACTTTCAAGAAAACTTAACCCTATGACCGTCACGTGCCTGCCTGCCAAGCTGAAGCCTCATTTGTGGTTAGTTGCTGACATAGGTGATGAGATTTGTGTCTCATTATCTGATATATTATATTCATTTATTATAGTTGATTACTATAATTGTCTTTCATATAAGCATGTTCACGTATCATATATGTCACCGCATTATGTTTTTCCTTGCATAGTTTCATCATTTGACCTCGAGTTTGGTCACTTGCTTTTGTCTTTCAGAACATCTTGGTATTTGTGAAGGACATAGTCTTAGTATAACTGAGCTGAGTATTTCAAAATTCATGGAACCTCGGTGGAATATAGACTAGTCATCTATATTCAACCCGGGAAAGTAGGACATAGGCTGACTACCTATATCTGACTCAGAAATGAATTTTGTAACACTGAGAATGGTTATAATAAAATTCTGTCTGGATTGAATCCTTTGCTCATTTTCCAAATGTTTCATTCATGTGTGTGTATGCTCTCGTTGTCAGAACATTCATACTTTTCATCACCTCGTGAACCGCCGCTTGGAAGCACGTCAACTAGTCATTTAATTTCATGAACATTTACGTCTATGCACAATACACTTACTTCACAGTATTTTCTTTTATCACAATATCATTTTGTCGCAGTTGTCACAGTCTCTTCCCTTCTCACCATCACTATCATTTCCTTTCCCCATCCCTATATATATATAGAATTAGCTGACACTTTATGGATTCCTATGCCACTCATCGCACACTACTCCCTATATTGATAAGTGGATATTATCAATGACCTCCCTAGGAAAGACTTTCCATACCATCTATAAGGAGAATCTCTCGGTACA
Organism: Artemisia argyi; assembly: GCA_030686995.1. Taxonomy (NCBI): domain Eukaryota; kingdom Viridiplantae; phylum Streptophyta; class Magnoliopsida; order Asterales; family Asteraceae; genus Artemisia; species Artemisia argyi. Next base: position 43,212,551 of record CM060706.1, read on the forward strand.
TTAAGATCATTCAAAACTCAACAGAAATATCAAGATATCGCAAAACTATTCGAAACACTATCATTGGCCTGGTCACCAAAATTTCATCATCTAGAAAGTATTGGCTTGACTGAATTACAAGATTCGTTTAGATACGAGTGCTCACTAAGCAACACCATAGAGATAAATCCAACCTCTTAACCGAGACTAAAGATTGAACATGTCCTCACCAATAGACTTTATCCAAACATGTTAGACACCTATGCCTTTGTGCAGACATACATACCTGACTATTTTATCCTCTTAATACTTTCACTTTTAAATGGAATTTTTCTCCAAACTACAGTTATACAAAACATATATCTTGTAAGAAATACTTTTCTGAGGCACTTATTTTGATAAGCAAATTCCTTTTGGTTAATCTTTTACAAAACTATTGAATTGTTAGGAAATCTTAAACATCGATCTTTGGTAAACCATATTATCCACCTTATATTGAAAACTATCCTATCTTGCATAACTATTAAATTTTGAAACATCAAGAAAAATGTTACTTGGAAAGCCGTTTGCTCAAACTGTAGATTCAATTATTCGGGGAAGGTTTATGAACAAAACAAAATCTCAAAACAAACATTGAAAAATCAATCACTATATTACATTACTTATACATTTAGGATTTGGTGATTTAATGACATAGAACTTGGGGAAAATCGTAGTAATGGAGACTAAGCATCGTAGGTGGAGAAAGACTCGATTCATGACATCCTGCGGAGGATCACCACCTTATCCTAATCTATTATTTTCAACAACACCCCTTTGACGGACTTAACCTTGTAAGTTTTTCCACAAGATTCATGATACCCATTTCAATTATTTCTAATAGAGGAATTTAATTCACCTCAAACACCTAGCGATTACATCAAGATTCATTTGGAACCACACCACCTATCATCTGCGGACCAATGGTCAGAAATTTGAGATCGATTCAAACATAGAGGGATATGCCCAAATAAGGTGTGATTGATTCTGGAAATGGTTGGGCTGACCATTTGCTATAAATCGGATTCATTGACAACAATAGCTATCAAAAGATTCCAAAGACAACACCATTGAGACACAATTCATAAACTTGGAAAGTTAAACCCGAGATACACTGAACCATGTAATATTTCAAACAGAGTAGGCCTAGTGGCCGTTAGACTTGAGCCTTGTTAGAGAACAACAGGATTTCACAACCGTGTATTATCATCTTTTCAGATTAGTCACCCATAATCCCATTTGGAAAGGAATCCAACCCAAAGTCAAACATAAACCTTGCAGGAGAACAAGTAGAAATCATGGACAGTTAGGTCGAACAATTGAAGCAAAGTCGAATTCCTATCGTGAGAGTTCGCTGGAATTCTCGAATATCATCACCTTTTCACCAATACGTTTTCAGAGACCAACATAAACTGAACTTCGAGACGAAGTTCCTTTTAGAGGGGAAGACTGTCACAACTCACCATTTCAGGTCATTTCCCGAACTTTGGAAAAACACTATTCATCAAAACACTATTCATCAGTTTACTATTCATCATTTTTTGTGTCAGTTTGACATTCCGAGAAGCATTCAGAAAAATTACTATTCACTAAACACTATTCATTGCCGGAAAAGTTTTCATCATTCACTTGCATTACACATTTCATCGTAAATTTAGTTTACGGGTATTAAAATTCACGTAACCGTATGGGTTTAGGTGCGAATTCATTTCATTATCAGTAAGGACACTACATACGGACTAGAGACAGTCTGCATATCATCAGTAGGTCATTTACATGTTATACCACTCTTAGGATTTTCAAATTTATATATTTGATACATTTAACGTTTTCCTTATAATTATTTATAAATAAACGTTAACACACGGTTTATACACGACGAGTATATCTAAATATTCCCACAATGGTCCCGACATATTTTTATATCCAATTTATCATCATAAAAGTTATAACATTCATTTACCCAGTATTTTGGAAATTTATTTTATTTATAACGTGAGCTTATGAATATTACGACGGTTTTCGTGAAAACTAAACAATAATCACCCGATCACTCAGTAATTGTATCCAACATATTTTTAACATTTTTATGACTTTATTAAGTCCCGGTCATCTTTGTTAACTTTTATTTCTAGCAAACCCGGTACCCGATTATAACTAATACTTACACTAAAACCACAACTAATATACACTACATTTTCTAAGTGATCAAAACCGACTTTGCATCTCTTTTTCACACTAAAAACCGGCCACATGCCCTCCCCTAGACACCATGTGATTCTTTTTAACATTAGGACTTAATGTACCATTATAATACCATTTAAACTTACATAAATATCTAAGAACCAAAATCTCATTTTACTTGCAAAATTTTAGAATCAAAAGCTCTCATTTTTTCTTGTTCTTCCCCAAAACCCACGACTTCATCCATTCTCCATGATCAATCCATGATTTTCCAAAAATACAAAGCATCAAAGTTGTTCATTTCATCATCCTAATCAAGAATCATAACACAAAAACACAAGTAATCCAAGGTTTCTCATCATCTCACCACCTATTATTTCAAAGTGAGTTATCAAATTTATTTTCATGTTTTCATCTAATTAACATATGTATCTCATGGTATTCATGCTTAATTTCATGCACAAACTAGTTATACCACTTTATTTTTGTATACTTTTTGAACATACAAACCCTAGATTTTGATTTAGGTGTTTCTTTGTAAAATTAACATGATTACTAGTGATTAGGAACCCATGGCACCCTAAGAAGGTGTATGGAAGGATTAGTATAGATTTGTGGTGTTTGCAAGAGATTTGGTTGAAGTAAAAACTAGTTTTGAACCTTGGAAATGGATTTGTAACAAGTAAATATACATTCTGTCCCATTTTGGTAAATTCTGGAAAATCAGTAAATATAAAGGAAACTTTGGCAAAATTTTTAGAAAATACTTTCAAAAACGAAGCCGTAGGCGAAAGAACGGATTAAAACGAGTTTATAACGAAGGAGATATGAATTCTTCAATATTAACGACGAAAACTATTTTCCCGAAAAATACATGCTGATGGACGTTTTTCGTCGGACAAAAAGAGGCTTTAGACGTAACCCGGAGGAACCAAGCTTTCCAAAATATATTACTACATACTAAGACGTAACCGTGGATATAAAGAACAAGTAAAACGGACTTATAACGACAAAGATATTCACGTTTCAATATCGGCAAAAATCCTCTATAATTGGCAGCTTTTAGAAATAATAATATTAACACTACGTAGTACTAAACTCTAGATTTCTAAAATAATACCAAGTACCCAATTTTATAACTATTGAAGTATTAGTTATTACAAGTATATTTTTATCACTACAAGGCTTTATTTTTCTAATTGCCTTATTTTCCCAAGTCTTGGAAAATGTATTATTTGATATCAACAAGTGTTTTTCAAAGAGTAGAGTGGTATAGGAAACATGTGCATGGACATTCATAACATCATTTCATGATCTAAAGTAAATCGTTCATCATTCATATTAGGTTGCGGCTAGTGTGCGCGCCTTATTTTTCAGCTCATTACATGTTCATGGTACCATCATACCAGGTGAGTCATAGCCTCTACTCTTTTAATCGTTTTGCAAAATCTTTGGGGGAGAATACATGCTCGTTTTACTTAAACGCATTACTCACTTTACATGGTTGATTACTCAAATATTTTCAGCTTTATCGAAATACTTGTTTGATTATCCGAGTACAAAACAATTCACTTGCTACATACTTGCTATTTACTCATGGACATGAGTGCATAAATTTAAACTATTTGCCAATTGCCTAAGATTGCCTAAGTTAAGGACCGGTACCTACAATTTCTTGGGTATGTTTGATTACCTACAATTTCTAGGGTATGTTTGGTTACCTACAATTACTTGGGTATGTTTGATTACCTACAATTTCTTGGGTATGTTTGATTACCTACAATTTCTTGTGTATGTTTGATTACCTACAACTACTTGGGTATGTTTGATTACCTACAATTTCTTGGGTATGTTTGATTACCCACATTTACTAGGTATGTGATTACCTACATTACTTGGGAGCGTAACCTCCTATATATAGCTAGAAAACCTTTTTGGTGCCTTGAACTTAGTGCAATCAATATTCATTTTATGCGTTTTGCTTACGGTCAGATTCATCTTTATGGCGACATCGCCATGGCTACATTATTACTCAAATCATATTTGGCAGTGGGTTGTGAACACACAGGTTACAAGTCTCTTATGGCGGGACTTGTAACTGAGTGGATTTACGATGCCTTTGCTGGGAAATCTTCATTCATATGCATTACATTCTTTTTCACAAGACTCTATGAACTCACCAACCTCGTGTTGACACTTTAGCATGTATTTTCAGGTTTTAACCAATGGCACGCTACTGGAGGTTTTGGCAGGGCATGGCATGGTCATAGAAGACTCTGATTTATTCATTTGGGGACCGTTCTAAATTATTTTTAGGGCCTACTTCCGTACTACTTTTAACAATGTAAATTCAGCATTTTTGATTTAACTATTTTATTCTAAATGATTCAAGTGAAAACCATTTTTGAACTTGTGTTGTAATACCAATTGAGTTACACCCCAGCTACATGTATACTTCCGCTGGACCCGATTTTGGGGGTGTGACATTTACCATATTCAGGAATGTTGCTACGTTGCATGAATGTTGCTACATTGCATGACGAGCTTCTTCTAGATGTGATCCGTCTACCTACTACATCAATAGTTTAACAACGAAGAACAGGAGATATTGCATGCTGTTTCAAATACTAATTTTGTAATGAGACTAAATCAAACGAGACAAAATAGAGAAGGATAAGAAACATGGTGCTAATACAGGATTTGCCCCAGTCCTCACAATAAGAATCAAGAAAGTTTATACATATTGCACCAACACCTTACAATCTCTTGTAGCTTATCCACTAAACAATACACTGTAGATTCAAATATAACCAATTTATCATCACTTCATTACTAATCCTTACCCCCACAGTTTCTTTTACGTACATACGTTTTACTGTTATTACGTGTGGAAATGAAAGACGGTGGTTTGTGTTATTATATGGCTAAGGAGATTTAGATTTCACAAGTTTAGCTGCATCCTTCAACAGCATCCACCGAACACCATTCACAAGTTCATCCTTTAGCATGAACAAAATGGCTGCAGCCGGAACACTTTGTGCAATATTTGTGCTCATCTCTTTGTAAAAGCCATGGAGCCCTTCGTAGCATATCATCTTTAGAATTGCATCCAGAGTGCCTAAACGAAAACAGGATTTGTGTGAATATGCGATCTTTTGGATCGTGAAAAGGACAAGAGAACAGTAACATCCCATATTTCGTGGGAGGTAAGTAACAGTTTCATATTTCATATCACATTTATCTTCGTACTGATGTTTTTTGTCTAACCAGATGGCTTGTCTTGCCTGAAGTCTTGACTGCAAAATGCAAACAATAATATTTGAGACAAGGGATTAGATAGTTTAAAGCTTTTTTAAACACTGGGGTGTCGTAACAGAAGAATAAAAAACTGGCAACTATTTTGAGTTGAGATGAACATTTCGACCCATTTACTTATGTATGGCTGGCTTTGGGTTGTGCTTTATCTCTAACACGTCATTAAGTCAAAATTTTAATTGAAATATAGTTTAAAGGTAAACGGGTTAATCGGGTCGAAAACCCCAACTGGTCAAACAGGATGAAAGTCATCTGAAGTGTATTTTTTATGAATAAAACATCCTAAATCACTTTTGCCACCCCATTTACTTACGTATGGGTCGCTTTGGGTTATGCTTTTCCAAAAAATTGCCTGTTGCCCAACCCGCCGTTTTTCGACCGCTAGTTCGACTATTAACATCTAATAAGGTTTACGACGAGTTTCATTCTTGAAGATGGTATCAGTCAGACTTGAGACCTGATGTGTCTATTACAGTATTACAGATATTAGTAGGTCTAAGTCAAGTCACTGATTTCAGAAACTAATGTATGTTTAAGTATAATTACTAGTATTATTTTGCTGCCAGGGGCGAAACTTCATGGGGGCTAGGAGGGGTTGTCCCCCCCCCCCCCCCTCCTCCCTGTGAATTGCAGAGAACGTACAACTATATGTACGTGCATTTAACTCTTTGAAACTTTTTAAATTATTTGTGTTCGAAGAGTTCAACTACCTCAGAATTTCAAATTGTCAATAACTCGTTTAATTAGTTCTCTTAAACTACATTTTGCTCTGCAGGTATTTTTATTACATTGGGTAATAACTTTGGCTCCCCCAACAAAAACGTTCGAGTTCCGCCACTGTTTGGTGCTCTATTAAAAATCTCAAATGACAATTATCTATAGAACTTCCAAGTACTTACCAATGCCCCAAGCAAAAATATCTGGAAAATTATGTGGAGAAATCAGATATTGCCTACAGATAATCCCAATAAATAATAAATAACTCATAATTATGTGAGAATACTGCATTGATTATATTAACAGTTACTTGCCTCTAATGCAGTTACACCTTTGTTACTGTTGCTTAAGGCACGACGCTGCTTCAACTTCTTTAGTAGGGTCTCATACAGCATAAACTGTATCGAAGGATTGCTAATCATGTGGACAAGAAGTCAAGAAGTGATATCTAAACAGCATGGTCCAAAGCTAAATAGCAAGTACCATAACCAATGTCGGGAAGACACCTTTCCAGGATCCCAAGATTCCAGCTTCACCAAAGACTTCTTGAACCTGCAGAAAACAAATTGTTCAAGTTACAACCTCAAGGAGTAAATGAGCCATCAGGTGAAAGCCATTACGATCATCTAGTAACACAGCTTGTTTGTAGTTTTATCTGAGTACAAAAATCACTAAACGTTGATCCCGAGATAGCATATGGTTATATTTTAATTCTTAAAAGGGAAGGGAACAAAGTAGAATTTTCATACTCTTAGCAACAGACTATGATGTGACAAAATCATATGACAGTATAGGAGCAAAACAAAGATGCAAACCAACACATACCGCATTGCTAGTTGCAAACGAAGGTGGTTCTATTCCACTAACAATCGGACCGGTTGGGCAGGGCAAGTCTTGACTGTGTGATCGTGTGACAGTTTCCGACCCTTCCCTGGACACAAGTCATTTACTAGCTGGGTAATCTTTATAAGGTAATGGGTAACATAACCTTTAATTTAATAAGAATCAACTAACGGGTCTAAGGCGGGTCTACCACAAACTTGAAATTCTAAGGGTTTACACCTTATCGAACTTGTAACTGATTCTTGATTTGTAGGAAGTTCCTGGTTATTTCATGAATACTTACTGGACTAGTGAGTTGGGCTTTTCCAAATTTCGATCCGTCAATGAATGTTGGCACTTTGACCATAGAGTGCCTCAAATGGTGTAGTCTCTACGCTCGCGCGATAACTATGGTTGCAACTGAATTTGATTTATGGTAATTGGTTAGTCCAACCATTTCTAGAGTCAAGCACACCCATGAGATGCAGGTAACCATACCCAATAAATGCAGGTAAATCCATACCCAATAAATGCAGGTAAATCCATACCCAATAAATGCAGGTAACTCCATACCCAATAAATGCAAGTAACTCCATACCCAATAAATGCAGGTAAATCTATACCCAATAAATGCAGGTAATTCCATACCCAAATAATGCAGGTAAATCCATACCCAATAAATGCAGGTAAATACATACCCAATAAATGCAGGTAATTCCATACCCAAATAATGCAGGTAAATCCATACCCAATAAATGCAGGTCTCGCTATGTTTGAATCGTTCTCTAATTCTGACCATTGGTCTGAAGATGATAGGTGGTGTGGTTCCAAAGAAATCTTAATGCAATCGCTAGGTGTTTGAGGTGAATTAAATTCCTCTATTAGAAATAATTGAAATGGATATCATGAATCTTGTAGAAAACTTACAAGGTTAAGTCCGTCAAAGGGGTGTTGTTGAAAATAATAGATTAGGATAAGGTGGTGATCCTCCGCATGATGTCATGAATTGAGTCTCTCTCCACCTACGATGCTTAGTCTCCATTACTAAGATTTTTCCCAAGCTCTATGTCATCAAATCGCAAAATCCTAAATGTATTAGTGTTATAGTATAGTGATTGATTTTTCAAAGTTTGTTTCGAGATTGTGTGTTTTGTTCAAAAACCTTCCCTGAATAAATAAATTTATAACTTTAAGCAAACAGCTTTTTAAGTAACATTTTTTCTTGATGTTTCAGAATTTAATAGTTATGCAAGATAGAACTATTTTCAACATAAGGTGGATAGTATGATTTACCAAAAATCGATGTTTAAAATTTCTTAGCATCCAGTAGTTTTGTAAAAGATTAACCAAAAGGAATTTGCTTGTCAAAATAAGTGCCTCGGAAAAGTATTTCTTACAAGATATATGTTTTGAATAACTGTAGTTTGGAGAAAAATCCATTTAAAAGTGAAAATATTATGAGGATAAAATAGTCAAGTAAGTATGTCTGCACAAATGCATAGGTGTCTAACGTTTAGTTCCTGAGGTTAGATAATGCCTATTGGTGGGTATTAGGCAAAACTACACACATAGATATTCAAACTAACTTAAGTCCTGAAATGGTTTATCGTTGAAATTTGTCATCATGTTGGCAAAATATATGTTCGGGTCTGATCCCTTTCTTGATATGAAAATGAGGTTATCTAGAATTTCTAGAGAACACAACGCCTTAGGGGAATCTATATCGATATTCTAACTTCAATTCAATTATCCTTGGTGAAAACTCATTGCAGGGAAATTTGCGTTTAAAAGAGACCATGTTTAATAAAAACACTCTACAGTATCGGTTAGGAGGCTTGGTTTATTTCTATAGAGTTGCTTAGCGTACCTTCACATTGTGTTCGATCCTGTAGCTCAGTCTAGCTAGTACCTTTGAATGATAAAATTTGACAACTAGGTCAGAGATGGTGATTCGGATGGTCTCGTGGTATCTTAGGATTGTTGTTGAGTTATGAATTTTCTGACCATATACTTCTAGTCCTTGTTAGTAGTTCTGTAATCCTTTCATTGCTTTTCTTGTATCGAGAAATCCTCCTAGTAATTGATGGTATGGAAAATCTTTCCTAGGGAGGTCATTGATAATTTCCACTTATCAATATTGGGAGTAGTGGGGGATGAGTGGCATAGGAAACTATAGAGTGTCACCTAATTCCTTATATAAATAGGGATGGGAAAGGGAAATAATAATGATGGCGAGAAGGGAAGAGACTGTGACAACTGCGACAAAACGAGATTGTGATAAAAGAAAATACTGTGATGTAAGTGTATTGTGCATAGACGTAAATGTTCATGAAATTAAATGACCAGTTGACGTACTTCTAAGCGGCGGTTCACGAAGTTATGAAAGGTATGAATATTCTGACAACGAGAGTATACACACATAAATGAAACATTTGGAAATTGGGTAGAGGATTCAATCCAGACAGAATTTTATTATAACCATTCTCAGTGTTGCAAAATTCATTTCTGAGTCGGATATAGGTGGTTAGCCTATGTCCTACTATCCCGGGTTGAATATAAATGACTAGTCTATATTCCACCGAGGTTCCATGAATTTTGAAATACTCAGCTCAGTTATACTAATACTATGTCCTTCACAAATACCAAGACGTTCAGAAAGACTAAGGCAGGTGACCAAACTCGAGGTCAAATGATGAAACTATGCAAAGAAAAACATAACGCGGTGACATATATGATACGTGAACATGCTTATATGAAAGACAATTATAGTAATCAACTATAATAAATGAATATAATATACCAGATAATGAGATACAAATCTCATCACATCTGTCAGCAACAAACCACTAGTGAGGCATCATCTTGGCAGGCAGGCACGTGACGGTCATAGGGTTAAGTTTTCTTGAAAGTAGCTATAGTCTAGGTTTTAAAAACACTCAGTTCGCTATAGCCAAAGCTCTGATACCAATCTGTCACACCCCCAAAATCGGGTCCAGCGGAAGTATACATGTAGCTGGGGTGTAACTCTGTAAAACCCTCAACTTACTTAACATGTAAAAAGACCAAAATACCCCTACAACTTTGAAAATTAATTAAAGTGTATATAAGTTTCACATTTAATTATAAAACTTATGTAACTAAACCATATATGATATGAAATATTTATGAGGCATAAATTAAATAATTGTACCATCCATAAAAATATTTATAACACATAAATAAGTTATGTGTACCAAAAAAAAATATTAGTATCATTTAAAATTAATTTAAAAAAATTAAAAGGATAAACATTCACCTAAATATGTAAAGTAATCATGTAATTGATTTGGCCCATGATTTGGCCGAATATTTGGCATCTCCCCTCCCCTAAACTCGGCCACTAATTGATATATTCATTCCTATCCTTTTCTTTTACCAAAAGCAAGCCGAAACTCCCAAAAACCCTAACAAAAAAATTCGATCTAACCCCATACCAATTTCTGGAAATTCAAAACCATTTTTCTTGTGTTATTAATCCTCTAAAGAAGCCTAGAAAAGTATGTTTGAGGCTGTGGAATGCTTGGTTCGATCATGGTAACTAATTCTTGTCGCTAGTATAAAAAAACAAGGTAATTACTCCCATAATTCATACGGCTCATAAATAATTCGTACACCATTTTTATCTTGGTTCTCACATGGTATATACTCTCTGAAAAATGGCTACAAGGTCGTGGGATCATTCGTGTGCTCGTGGGGATTTTTGTGGTGTCGCGGGTGCAATTGAAGAGCAATAATTCGTTTCACTCAATCTTTACGTCCTATATTTGATCTGGTAATTTTCCTATGAATCTTACATCATATGAATCGCAACTAAAATGATATATAAGAACCATGCAAGATATATGTATTATTTGTGAATTTAACCATTAAAAACGTATGAAAAACCCTATATAACCTATACGAATTTTCTGGGCCATAACTATATTGTTTTGAAGCTTCTACATGATCATATCACTCAGATAAAATACGTTACAAATTATTTGAAGCTTAAACATCGTTGTGGGATTTAATTGGTGTTTACCGATTTGAAAAAAAATGAGATATGGATCGAATGGGGTGAATTAATTGGATTTATGATTTTTACTGGTTCATTTATATTATTATGAATTGAAAATAAATGTTTTGATGTTTTGGAAAAATTAGGGTTAAGGATGTGTAATTTAATTGTTACCGATTTGCATATATTGAATATAAGGATGAGTTTTGAAAATTATTGAACTTAAGGGTTATTTTTGTTAATCATATAAATACATGGGAAAAATGTATAAGATCAGTATAGGGGTGTATTGCGTGGTTTTGATAATTAAAAGGTGTATTTTGTATAATTAAAATAATAAGGGATGATTTGTAAATTAATTAAATGCAAGGGTTGTTTTGGAAATTTATATATATATAAAGGGTATTTCGTATAAAATATGAAAATGGTGAAAAATGTGAGTTTTGTAATCTAAAGGATTTAATTGCAAGTTTTATTATTAAAAAGGGTTAAATGATATATTATTTGAAGTAAAGGACTATTATTGTAAATAGGTGATTCTCAAATTTAATTAATATGAGAGGGACCAGAAGTGACATTTTATAATACTTAATTAATTATGTGAATTATATGTTAATTTGATAACTAAAAGGTTTAAATTGGAAATACGACAACTAGAGGGACTAAAAATGTAAATATGAGTAAATGTTCATGTCACGACCTAAATTAACCTTAGAGGGCTGGAATTTTCATTTTTGAATAGTTGTGGGACTTATGTGATAATTATATCAATTAAGGATTTAATTATGGTAAATTGAATAATTAAAGGATTAAAATGTAACTTTTGAAACTATAAGGGTATAAAGTGTAAATCTGGGATTTTGGAAAATATGTAAGTCGAATATATGTATATATATGATATAGTTTCACTTTTGACCCTCGACTTGTTTATTTGACGCATGTAAACCCTAATTTCTAAAAAGTAACTTATGAAACCCTAATTTCGCAAAAGTCTTATGTAACGGAATCCACAACTTATATAACTTTAAGGACTTGACTAATCGATCACATTTATCATAATTAAAGTTACTATAGTGGGAAAATTGCTAAAATGGGAATCTTGCTAATTTTGGAAACCTGCTATATTTGGAAAACCCTAATTATGGAAACCATCTAAATAAGGAAACTTACTAAGAATAGAAAGTCTTCTAAAACACTTGAACTACTTAAAGTGGGAACTTACTAAATCTGGAAAGTTACCTAAAATGAAAAGCTGCTAATTATGGAAAGTTCTAAAACTGGAAGGTTAACAAAAAAAGAGGTAACTTATGTGGAATGAACTCGTCTTGATTCGTATCCATTATCTTCTAGGTTCAGTGAAGCGGGAGTGACCCATCTTCTTTTTGACTTGTGACTTGCTTGCTTGTGCAATTGGACTGAGGTACAGATATTCCATACTCTTTCAGCAAGAGTACAACTTCTTCTCTCTCATGACCCTTTTTCTCTCTCTCTCTTATATTACTTGATATTGAACCCTTGATATTGAACCCTTGATATTGAACCATTGATATTGAACCCTTGATATTGACCCTTGATATTGACCTTGATGTTTAAACTTTGACTTGAACCTTTGATTATGACTTGACCACTTGTACATGACATTGGACCTTGACCCTTGACCCCTTAGTATTTTACCCAGGAGCTACTTGTTGTGGAGTAGCCACAACCATAGCATTGATGCACCAATGTTATGTACTCTAGTGTAGTTGGAGAGATGTACTACACCGTCCCTGATTCTTGTTATCTACTGCTGCTATTATGGTTATTATGATTATGATTATTGGCCAGCAGGGGCGTATGGATGCATCCTAGATTTGTCTTGACTTGTCTTGGGCTACGGCCATCTTGATATGATATTGGACTACATGATATATATTGCTTGGTGACTGGGCGTGTGTGCATTACAGCCCCTCACATCTTGGGAGTTGATCACTCCATCTTGGGATACTTGGCTTAATATACTTGACTTGACTTGTGTGCCTGGGGTTTAAATACTGATAGCCTTAACACTTGATACCTAATACTTGATAGCCTTGATACTTGACACCTGATAGCCTTGACCCTTGATACTTGACACCTGGTAACCTTGACACTTGATACTTGACATTTGACACTTGACACTTGATACCTAATACTTGGTACTTGACACTTGATACTTGACCTTGCAAACTATTGATACTTGACCTTGCTTAAACCTTGGAAACCTTGGAATTTGGTAACCTTTGATACTATACTCAAACCTTGACATTATACTTGACGATCCTTGAAACTAGTTAACCCTTACTATTACACTTGACGATTCTTGATACTTAACCTTGATGACGTTTCATATTAAACCTTGAAATTTCCTTGATATACCTGGTGACACCATATGTAATTTCTATTCATACTCCCTTATCTTATTACTTGATGTGCTTGTTATCTTCATATCTGTTCACCGAGCTTTTTATGCTCAGCCGCATTTTCTTTTCCATGCGGCAGGTACTTAAGCTAGGATGCGGGGTTTTGCTTTGGGATGAGAGAATGTGGACCAAACCTAGAGTTCCTTTATATTATGGACATTGTTTTATTATTGAAATTTCCTTATCTTGGAATTCATTGGTAACCTTGTACTCGTTGTATTGTTAAAGTATAAAGCTTGTGTTTTGCTCTGTTGGACACTATTTATTGTGATATCTTTACCCTTGACGGGTTGGGGTGTTACAATTTATGGTATCAGAGCCCAGGCTGACGACTTATAATACATAACCTGGACCTGTGAGTTTTGGACCATTAGGTTTCCACTGTAGGAACATTGATGAACATCTTGAGAACTTGATTTAGGATTCTTCCCTGTGCAAACTTAAGTTTAAACCTGTGAGGATTGGGTAGATATTAGGCTTTCTTCGGCATACTTTTCCCTTTCGTGTTTATTCTTGACTTCCTTATCCTGACCATTTGGTAACCATTCAGATGGTTAAATCTCATCACTCTATTGAAGTTTTGAATTAAGTTTCCCTTCTGTGAGTTTTGTTATGGCAATCTTGTTGTGTTCATCAGCTAATTGTAATGGGAATTTTGATGATTTTGGAAGTATTGGTATGATGGTTTTGCACCCTAAATTGATTGACCTGATAAATTCCGTTACTTTTGGATAATCCTCATCCTCCTATTTTGACTCCATTGACGATGTTAGCAACTAGTTTTCCACGCGCATCACTTTATCAACAATACCATGTTCGTATTCGCAGTGAGGCACATTTGGGCTAAGAAGTTGAACAAAATCCCAACCTCCTTGAATGGTTAACTTATCTGCCTAAAGACTTTTGACAAAACCTTACACTTGATCCTAATTCGTGAATTATCCGTCTGGTTTGACAAATGTAGTTGTTATACAATTCCGTTTACCTTTGCTATGATTTTGACCTACCCTTTAAAATCCGTTTCCGATGGCTTCATTTGAAAGACTGAAGAAACAAATGAAAGAACTTCTGAGAAATGAGTTTACTAATCAAGAGTAAGCCGTGAAGTATATCAGTTTATTGGTGAAGAAGAAGAGAGACGATGTGGGGTGAACGTGAAGGTTCCTTAAGATGGTTTTGAAGCCGTATTTGTTTTCGTAATAATAAGTTAACGATTCCAATAGTATTGGCTATCACATCAACTATTTCCGTGTATATGGTGAGATTATGTTTTCGTGAATAATTGGAAGAATTGTTATAGTATGACATTGGGGTAGGTTCTGAAATGGAGTAATGAGTTGAGATTATTTTGGAATCGCCTTCCGTATTCGTGACAACTACCATGCCGGTTAGTGACGCTAATAGTATTAGCTAAAGCTCTGACCATCTTGTGAATCTGATAAATAGCATTTTCTCGTGAGTACTTGGACAAACAGTCATTGTAGGACGTAATAGTACATTTGAAGACAAGAAAGGACATGGAAACCATTTTGCACCTTGTTAGAAATTTGGCGACCATTTGTACATTTTGGGAGAGTGATAGGAGCAATGGTGTTCTTAGATTAGAATGTCTCTTTAAATTCCGCAATATCTGAAACTATCACCAAGTGATCAAGACCGACAATAAATTGAAAAGATTGTCTTTTGAATCCTATAGAAGAATCTTGGAAGATGCTTACCAATTTGCGTCAACTAGAAACTTATGAGAAGATTAATTTCACTGCCTGACCTGGAGTTGACAACAACAGTGGCTACCATGAAGTGGGAAGACACTCCTTACAAGACAGAAGTGTTGGCGATGCAAGGAACACGAGCTCGTCAAAGTGGCGAACCTGGAGCGGATGAAGACATACATTCACACTTCCCTATTCATCTTGGTGGTACTAAGATGAATTAAGAGCGGAAGCAGACTGGATGACGAAGAAATTTGAAGATAGTGTCAGATTTCGTATTACTCCATCGCATCCCAAGAAGAACTGCAGAAGGCTTGATGAGTTAGACCCAAGTTCACAGTTTTGTTTCATTTCCAGATTGATAGACAAAAGAAGATAGATTACTTGGACTTGAAGACATTTGATGTTGGTGATCTTTGGAACAAACCATCTTGTTGTTTGAAAGAGTTGATTCTGTGGAAGATGAAGTTTACGATGACTAATGCTCACTCTTGTTAATTTCTGAGTTTCATTACTTGGTAATGTGATCCTTGGACGATCTAGGTCCTCCAATATCATCTCTGTTTCGTGTTCATTCTGCGTATGCTTGGTAATGATCTTGTTTGGGAATTTTGGCAAATTTTGGGAAGATTGATGCTTTTAGTGACGACGTGCCTTACTTGCTAATATGATTAGATTTCCGTTACTCTTGTGAAGAGTTTTGTTTTTCCTTAATTATTCATTGAGACTTCCTCTAATAGGTTATTAAATGTTCCTCTTGGTTATGGCGTTTGATTTTGGTTGACCTCTTGGATGATAGAAGTAATAGGTGAACTAAGATTGACTTGTTTGTTTACGACTCGCGATATAGTATGACCATCATGAGAGCATATTTATATGATGCTATTATTATGACGCCTGGCCAACGTGATAATACTCACATCATATAACGTGCACTTATTGTGGTTATAGGATATCTTGGGGAGTATCTAAGAGGTTTAGAATTTGAACTCCGTTGAATTTTCTGCGATTTGTGAGACTTTAGGTTCATTCTACCTATGCGTTGACTCTGCACCTGTTCGTTAGATAATTGGATTAAATTTGAACTCTCGATCTTGTATTATGTTGACCTCGATACAACTGTCACCAAACCCAAGCTCTTGAAGATATTTCTACTGCTTGACACAGTTAACTTGACTTGAAATTTTGTTCATATTCCTATATGAACTTTTCAGAAGATACAATTATCATCCTCTACATATGGTGTCATACCCTTTTGATCATATTCAACCAGATATAGCCATTCTTGATAGAAAGAAGAGAGTCATGAGAAATAAAGTTATTCGTTTTGTTCTTTGGATGAATCATCCGCCACGTGAGGCGACCTGAGAGACCGAGGAGTCTATGCGAGCTAGCTACCCCCATTTTCCTGTGTAGTCTGGTAGACGTTCGTTTGTTTCGTTACCTATTCCTCTATACATTTTCGCGGACGAAAATTCTTTTTGAGGGGGGAATAGTTGTAAAACCCTCAACTTACTTAACATGTAAAAAGACCAAAATACCCCTACAACTTTGAAAATTAATTAAAGTGTATATAAGTTTCACATTTAATTATAAAACTTATGTAACTAAACCATATATGATATGAAATATTTATGAGGCATAAATTAAATAATTGTACCATCCATAAAAATATTTATAACACATAAATAAGTTATGTGTACCCAAAAAAAATATTAGTATCATTTAAAATTAATTTAAAAAAATTAAAAGGATAAACATTCACCTAAATATGTAAAGTAATCATGTAATTGATTTGGCCCATGATTTGGCCAAATATATGGCATCTCCCCTCCCCTAAACTCGGCCACTAATTGATATATTCATTCCTATCCTTTTCTTTTACCAAAAGCAAGCCGAAACTCCCAAAAACCCTAACAAAAAAATTCGATCTAACCCCATACCAATTTCTGGAAATTCAAAACCATTTTTCTTGTGTTATTAATCCTCTAAAGAAGCCTAGAAAAGTATGTTTGAGGCTGTGGAATGCTTGGTTCGATCGTGGTAACTAATTCTTGTCGCTAGTATAAAAAAACAAGGTAATTACTCCCATAATTCATACGGCTCATAAATAATTCGTACACCATTTTTATCTTGGTTCTCACATGGTATATACTCTCTGAAAAATGGCTACAAGGTCGTGGGATCATTCGTGTGCTCGTGGGGATTTTTGTGGTGTCGCGGGTGCAATTGAAGAGCAATAATTCGTTTCACTCAATCTTTATGTCCTATATTTGATCTGGTAATTTTCCTATGAATCTTACATCATATGAATCGCAACTAAAATGATATATAAGAACCATGCAAGATATATGTATTATTTGTGAATTTAACCATTAAAAACGTATGAAAAACCCTATATAACCTATACGAATTTTCTGGGCCATAACTATATTGTTTTGAAGCTTCTACATGATCATATCACTCAGATAAAATACGTTACAAATTATTTGAAGCTTAAACATCGTTGTGGGATTTAATTGGTGTTTACCGATTTGAAAAAAAATGAGATATGGATCGAATGGGGTGAATTAATTGGATTTATGATTTTTACTGGTTCATTTATATTATTATGAATTGAAAATAAATGTTTTGATGTTTTGGAAAAATTAGGGTTAAGGATGTGTAATTTAATTGTTACCGATTTGCATATATTGAATATAAGGATGAGTTTTGAAAATTATTGAACTTAAGGGTTATTTTTGTTAATCATATAAATACATGGGAAAAATGTATAAGATCAGTATAGGGGTGTATTGCGTGGTTTTGATAATTAAAAGGTGTATTTTGTATAATTAAAATAATAAGGGACGATTTGTAAATTAATTTAATGCAAGGGTTGTTTTGGAAATTTATATATATATAAAGGGTATTTCGTATAAAATATGAAAATGGTGAAAAATGTGAGTTTTGTAATCTAAAGGATTTAATTGCAAGTTTTATTATTAAAAAGGGTTAAATGATATATTATTTGAAGTAAGGGACTATTATTGTAAATAGGTGATTCTCAAATTTAATTAATATGAGAGGGACCAGAAGTGACATTTTATAATACTTAATTAATTATGTGAATTATATGTTAATTTGATAACTAAAAGGTTTAAATTGGAAATACGACAACTAGAGGGACTAAAAATGTAAATATGAGTAAATGTTCATGTCACGACCTAAATTAACCTTAGAGGGCTGGAATTTTCATTTTTGAATAGTTGTGGGACTTATGTGATAATTATATCAATTAAGGATTTAATTATGGTAAATTGAATAATTAAAGGATTAAAATGTAACTTTTGAAACTATAAGGGTATAAAGTGTAAATCTGGGATTTTGGAAAATATGTAAGTCGAATATATGTATATATATGATATAGTTTCACTTTTGACCCTCGACTTGTTTATTTGACGCATGTAAACCCTAATTTCTAAAAAGTAACTTATGAAACCCTAATTTCGCAAAAGTCTTATGTAACGGAATCCACAACTTATATAACTTTAAGGACTTGACTAATCGATCACATTTATCATAATTAAAGTTACTATAGTGGGAAAATTGCTAAAATGGGAATCTTGCTAATTTTGGAAACCTGCTATATTTGGAAAACCCTAATTATGGAAACCCTCTAAATAAGGAAACTTACTAAGAATAGAAAGTCTTCTAAAACACTTGAACTACTTAAAGTGGGAACTTACTAAATCTGGAAAGTTACCTAAAATGAAAAGCTGCTAATTATGGAAAGTTCTAAAACTGGAAGGTTAACAAAAAAAGAGGTAACTTATGTGGAATGAACTCGTCTTGATTCGTATCCATTATCTTCTAGGTTCAGTGAAGCGGGAGTGACCCATCTTCTTTTTGACTTGTGACTTGCTTGCTTGTGCAATTGGACTGAGGTACAGATATTCCATACTCTTTCAGCAAGAGTACAACTTCTTCTCTCTCATTACCCTTTTTCTCTCTCTCTCTCTTATATTACTTGATATTGAACCCTTGATATTGAACCCTTGATATTGAACCATTGATATTGAACCCTTGATATTGACCCTTGATATTGACCTTGATGTTTAAACTTTGACTTGAACCTTTGATTATGACTTGACCACTTGTACATGACATTGGACCTTGACCCTTGACCCCTTAGTATTTTACCCAGGAGCTACTTGTTGTGGAGTAGCCACAACCATAGCATTGATGCACCAATGTTATGTACTCTAGTGTAGTTGGAGAGATGTACTACACCGTCCCTGATTCTTGTTATCTACTGCTGCTATTATGGTTATTATGATTATGATTATTGGCCAGCAGGGGCGTATGGATGCATCCTAGATTTGTCTTGACTTGTCTTGGGCTACGGCCATCTTGATATGATATTGGACTACATGATATATATTGCTTGGTGACTGGGCGTGTGTGCATTACAGCCCCTCACATCTTGGGAGTTGATCACTCCATCTTGGGATACTTGGCTTAATATACTTGACTTGACTTGTGTGCCTGGGGTTTAAATACTGATAGCCTTAACACTTGATACCTAATACTTGATAGCCTTGATACTTGACACCTGATAGCCTTGACCCTTGATACTTGACACCTGGTAACCTTGACACTTGATACTTGACATTTGACACTTGACACTTGATACCTAATACTTGGTACTTGACACTTGATACTTGACCTTGCAAACTATTGATACTTGACCTTGCTTAAACCTTGGAAACCTTGGAATTTGGTAACCTTTGATACTATACTCAAACCTTGACATTATACTTGACGATCCTTGAAACTAGTTAACCCTTACTATTACACTTGACGATTCTTGATACTTAACCTTGATGACGTTTCATATTAAACCTTGAAATTTCCTTGATATACCTGGTGACACCATATGTAATTTCTATTCATACTCTCTTATCTTATTACTTGATGTGCTTGTTATCTTCATATATGTTCACCGAGCTTTTTATGCTCAGCCGCGTTTTCTTTTCCATGCGGCAGGTACTTAAGCTAGGATGCGGGGTTTTGCTTTGGGATGAGAGAATGTGGACCAAACCTAGAGTTCCTTTATATTATGGACATTGTTTTATTATTGAAATTTCCTTATCTTGGAATTCATTGGTAACCTTGTACTCGTTGTATTGTTAAAGTATAAAGCTTGTGTTTTGCTCTGTTGGACACTATTTATTGTGATATCTTTACCCTTGACGGGTTGGGGTGTTACAAACTCAATCGGTATCACAAAACAAGTACAAAATGGTTTTCACTTTAATTATTTAGAATAAAATCGTTTAACCAAAAATATTGAATTTACATCGTTAAAAGTAGTGAGGAAGTAGGCCCTTAAAATGCTTTAAAATGGTCCCCATATGAATAATCAGAGTCTTCTATGACCATGCCATGCCTTGCCAAAACCTCCAGTAGCGTGCCATTGCTTAATACCTGAAAATACATGCTAAAGTGTCAACACAATGGTTGGTGAGTTCATAGAGTCTTGTGAAAAAGAATGTTATGCATATGAATGAAGATTTCCCAGCAAAGGCAGCGTAAATCCACTCAGTTCCAAGTCCCGCCATAAGAGACTTGTAACCTGTGTGTTTACAACCCACTGCCAAATGTAATATGTTTATGTGAACAAAGGTAATACTTGTATCTAGATTCAAAGATAAATGTAGCAAAACGGCTATATAAATAATTCAGTCAATGAGGTTATATAAACAATGCTGACAATGTCGCCAGATAAAGAATGCTGACAATGAGGCCAGATAAATAAATAATAATGTTTAGGAGACAAATCACATGAAATACAGGTAATCAAACATACCAATGAAATGCAGGTAATCAACCATGTAAAGCGAGTAATGCGTTTAAGTAAAACGAGCATGTATTATCCCCCAAAGAGTTTGCAAAACAATTAAAAGAGTAGGGGCTATGGCTCACCTGGTGCGATAGCTACGATGACAAAAGTGGATACACAGAAATGAGGTTCGATCTCTAACCGCAACCTAATATGGATGATACGGTCTAATGTAAGAAATGAAATGATGCTACACATGCAAATATGTATGTCATCGATACCACTCGTTAGTTTTGAAAATAACGCTTATCGTCGAAAAATACGTTTTTGACGTCTCGTTAAGTTAATAACCACTTTTCGTATAAATATGTTGAAACGGTACTCCACGATCCTCGTTTGGTGTTCTATCGGCAAATATAAGGTTTTCGACGTAAAATGACACTTCTCATAACTTGAAAAATATGGCCAAAGTGGTCTCGCAAAACTAGTCGCGAAATGGTGAATATTAAGAGTTAGGAAAGAAGCTCAGTAGTCTTAGAAAGACTTTCACCTTAACTAAAAAGTCATAGAACTGAAGTTTGTCCATACGGGTCTCGATCATAAAGATATATAGCCATGAATTAAGGTGTTTGGGCTGTTTTGGCAGATTCTGGGCAGTTTTCGGGAAAGTTTGGAAGACCATAAGTTATACGTTATAAATCGTTTTGACAAACGGTTTGATGTTTTGGAAACTAGGTTGGGTGAACTAACTTTTTGTAAATGATGTAAATTTTCCAAAAATGGGTTTATCAATAAGATAAATGGCTCTCAACATGATGTATTACAAAAACTGTTTTTCTATAAGTAATATTTTGCTAAAAAGCTGATGGAAATAAATAGAGTTTCGTTGATTTTCAAATGTGTATATCTTGGTCATTATAAGCTTGTTTTCTACGTTCTTTATATCCCCAGAATCGTGGGACAACATACTAATATATTTTTGATAAGTCAGGTTGGCTAAATCAAGTTTTACACCTCAGATTAGCCCTTGAAAATCGTGGGACAGCAAGTACAATTTTCAGAAAATAGTTTTCGTCGTTAAACTTGCAAAAATCATATCTCCTTTGTTATAAACTTGTTTTAATCCGTTCTTTCGCCAAAAGCTTCGTTTTTGAAAGTATTTTCTAAATCTCTAGCCCAAAGTTACCCGGAAACCCCTGAGTTTTCTGTATTTTGCAAAATGGGACAGCAACATTTATATAGTGGTTAAAATTCATTTTTCTAGTTTAATACTTGTCCAAATCCACTCCAATCAACTCCACAATTACTAAATCCTACCATACACCTTCTTAGGGTGTCATGGGGTCCTAAACATCACCAACCTTGGTGGGTCTCATGGGGATAATCATAGGTTAATTATAATCTCATAACAATTAAGAAATACTTGAAAAGTGGTATATATAACATAACTACTTGTATGCTTTGCCAAAATAACTTGAAAATACATCATGTAACTAGTGAAATGAAAGTATGAGATGATAAAAAAAATTACTTGAAGCTTACTTGGATATATATGGAGTTTGATGAGAAATGGATTAAGAAACCTAGGTTTTTATCACAAAACCCTAACAAGGAAAGAAAGTAGAGCTTGATTAACACTTGATCTTCAAAAATTGATGGATCCTTCCTTGGTTTTTATTTTGGGTCGTGGCTAGGGAGGAAGAACAAGAGAAAACCTTGACTTTGATTCTTGAAATGAATATAAATGTGTTATTTGTGTTTTTGTATGAAAATATCTAATCCAATGGCATAATGGTAAATAAAAGGTCAAGTGGAAGTAACATGGTGTGACAACCGGCAGTTTAGGGAGTTATTTTAAAAACCCGCATTACGATTAAAGTTCGTTTATAATTTTTATTGAAATTTTATTTCACAACGAACTTGTAAGACCTATTTTATGGATATTTTTAATTAAAGACGTTATGGAATTCGTGAATTATTTTCATAATTCATTCTTGATATTATGCTCGGTGATGTATTCTTAAATTCTCACATGGTACTACGTTAACTCTGGCATTAGGTTTACCTAACGAAAGTTTTTATGATTCGTTTTACGAGTCCGACTATATATAATTATTTACGAGATATTTTCGGGAGATATTGAAGTTTTGAAATGAGTTCGGGTTCGGGCCACATGTTTTTACATTTACCCACGTTACCCGCTCCACACCGTATTATTATTATTATTATTATTATTATTATTATTATTATTATTATTATTATTATTATTATTATTATTATTATTATTATTATTATTATTATTATTATTAATAACATTTTAAAAAAAACAAAAAAAAAAAAAAAAAAAAAAAAAGAGAAAAAGAGTTAACTACAAGGGTCCTTTGGTTTTCGGTTCACAGCAACACAACACAAAACCCACCCTCACTCATCTCTCTCACCTCCCTCTTTTCTCCTCTATTACTCTAACCCTAGCCGCCTCTTTGATTTCCGGCCATAACCACAGCCACCGCCGGCCACCCCTAAAAACCACTACCATATTCTTAATCTTCATCATCAAATCCTTTAGATCTACTACCCCACGCGCCCCCTACCACCATTTATTCTCACGAATCACCATCATTTTCACCACCAATCGTTATCTTCGAAGTGTTATACGAGTTGGAGCTTTTTAGATCGAAGGTGAGGCGAGTGTTACTCGTGTTTTTGAATTAAACGTGACCCTTGGTCACAAAGTGTTTAAGATTCGAATGGGTTTATGATGGAAACTCGTTTTTAATAAAAAGTTTGGTATCCGGGTTGTTTATTGTGGGTTCGGTTCGAATTGTGAGTCCATGACTCATGGCTTGGGCATTAATCCGAGCTTTGGCGTTCAATTTCTTGTTATTGTGAGCCTTGGTCTTGGCTCTTGGTTTATGGCTCGCGTTGATTTTTACTTGGTCCGACTCTTTGGAGTAACGGCTTGATGCCGTGTATTTGTTAATGATGCCGAGACCCTTACTGGTCGATTTGGTTAATTTGGTGTGCTCGTTGGAGCCATTTCTTGTGACCCTTGGTGATTGGTCCGAGCCTTTGTGCTCGTGGAGTGTTACCGAGACTCAATCGAGTCGTATAGACCCGGGTTTGGCTTGGTAAACCATCTCGGATGTGACTTTGGTTATATATGTTTCATTATGTTTTCTATTGTTAACTTGGTTTGATATTGTTTGGTTGTTTACTTACTTGGCCGAACACTTGTGGGTCGAGACCACGTTTGGTCTCGACAAGAGATATGTGGTATATTGAAGTTGTGTTGGCGAATTTGGATATTGGGGACCGATTGTGAGACGGTCACTTAGATTGACGGAGATAGGTTAGTCGGGTGCCGTAGTCGGACCCTATTGTTGTAGCATGTGATTGGGATTGATTGGACGGAGATATATTGTTTTATAACATTTGTTTATTACATTGGACTTGGACAATGAGCCGAGAGTCATGACTCGGACATGTGACCATTTCGTATGACTCGATAACTATTACAATTAAAATGTAAATAATAAAACTCGTAATAACAATTATTGATAATATAAACGTTTATATGAATATATAGACGTGAATAACGGATATATAATTATATAGACGCGTATATTAATAATAATAATAATCACGAGTCGTATTATAAATAATACAATTAGATATATATTAGGCTACGAAAGTGGCGTAATATTATTGAACGTATTATTATTATAAAAATGTGTTATAAAACGAGAAACTCTCGACAATTATTAAACGTTTAATAAAAATGACATCTTGTATATATATAACGGTTAAACTTATCGAGTTATGCGGAGTCGTTGTCACTCGAGTCCAGGTAAGTTTTATTTGTGACTTTCGTGTTGTCACGAATATATGACGATTAATATAAACGTTTTATATAACTAAATAACCACTTAACTGTAGGGTTGAACCGGGTTATTTGGTTATATGAAATGAATATATTAATGGGCATCGTATCCTACGACGCCCATAGGTTGTGGTATATGTAAAGTGTAATAAATTGCGAGTGTATATATCGGGAAATCTGGCCAATTTGACGATAAATATGAGGAATTTATTAAACTATGATATGTACTATATAGTATTTATGTGCTATGTGCTTTAGGTTGGGTGTAATCTTGGAACGGTATGTTACGTAAATCAATATGAGGATTATCAAATCGACGGATTTGGTAAACTTCGGCGATTTATTTAAATGATATATTGGGCTAATATTAGATCCATAGTTTATCTTATTATTCTTTATGTGATCTTTTTGGTTTGTTTTGAGTCGACCCACCACCCGTATGGATACCAAACGCAAACACACCAAACTAATACGAAATGGATTTTCGGAAATAAAACGGATTCTCGTCCGGGTTTGGGAATATTATAAACTTGAGGAAATGATTTCTGAACGAGTTAATATTGTTAGGTCGTGCCAAGTCCGTAGTTGCTGTTTCGTGAGTTACTATACATCTTATTTCTACCGACTTCTTCTTGCTATTTTTTAGACTTGAGGTGAGTCATAGCCCCACTTTTTACTCTTGAACTATGTTTTCAATACTTGGGGTGAGAAACGTGCAAATTATTTTATGTGGACTATTATCGCTTCTATATTCTTTCTAAAACTTGCTATGCGTATGGACTAGGATGTATTGTCAACTTTAGTCACATATTTTTGTGTGTACTATTCAAGGTTGGCTTATTTGGTTATTGGTGGATTGTCAACTTTAGTCACATAGTTTTTGTGTGTACTATTCAAGGTTGGCTTATTTGGTTATTGGTGGATTGTCAGCTTTAGTCACACGGTTCGTGTGTACTATTCAAGGTTGGCTTATTTAGATACTGTAGCGTGCACCTATAGGTTATTGATACTTCGGAGGTTATCCGAGTATTTATTGGTATTGCGGGGGTTACCCGAATATCTATGTTAGAACGGAGGGTATCCGTGTGTTATGTTGGAGCGGAGGGTATCCGCAGGCTTTTAGCGAATCCTTAGTCTAGCTAGCAAGCGTTTTGCGTATATGTCCACTATATTGTTAGATGAATTTAAACCTATGATCTCACCAGCGAAAGCTGACTTTTAGCACGTTTTCTCAGGTAATTAAGTGACGTGATGCATGCTTGGAATGGAAGGCTCGGCCAAGGCTCACGGTTAATGGATCTATTTTTCTAAACTCTGATAAATAAATTTTGGACCTACTGTTATGTTATTTTGGGCCTAACTCTGAATGATGTTGGGATAAATGTAAACCTTAAAACCCCGTTTTGGTTGTGTTTTTATTATGTTTACTTTATCTCGTTCTATATTGTCTTGTGTTGGATACCAATCCCCGTAGCACCCCGAAAGCTTGTTGAGTCTTCCGCTGTATCAAATTTTGGGGGTGTTACAGATTGGTATCAGAGCCAAGGTTATAGAGAACTAGGTAAATAAACGCCTAAACTATAACCGTATTTTTATAGAAAATGATCCTTGACCACCGCCCGCCAGCCCGCCAAGCCGAAGCATCTTCTATTATTTGAGGTATTATGAGATTATTGAGATGATTGTTAGATTTGAGACTTATTGAGATGATTTGAAGTTTATGGATTTTAGTAATAAGATGGCGTTCTCGAGGATTTATATGGTCTATATGTTTTATAAACATTTTAGTAATGCGGTGTTTGAAATTCTTTTTATTGAGATTATATGTTTGAACCAATTGATGAGTATTTTTGGTATGGTATTATGAGTTGTGATTTAGTTGTTTTGAAACCCTTACACCTACCCTACGCCGTTGTCACAAATCATAGCCTCCTTTGCACGTGTCGTTATTAAGAATTGTTATTGTTAGTACGCGTCACCGACTTTATCGCGTCGTGGTTCGCCTGCTCGGAGATGACGAGTGATGGAGTACCCCTTCGACGAGGAGTACGCAGGTGAGCAGAATGATAACCCTCAAGATGAGGAAGAGAATGATGACCCTCAGGATTGGGAAGAGGATGATCCTCAGGAGGAGGATATGCCTGATGATGATGGGTCGCTAGCACATTCAGTTCATTCTGCGAAGCCCGATTCCCCGATACATCTGTTAGAACCGGTTTCACCTGATCATCCGTTTTTGTTTGATACACCACCTGGTAGTCCTGTGGCGTCGGATGCACCTTCTGAGGTTTCTGCTGAGCATGCAGAGTTAGGTGAGACTGGTAGGATGTGGGCTCAGATTATTGCACAGGGCGAGAGAATCTCGCGGATGTCTGACCGACTTGAGATGATTATTGCTGAGTTTATTGCTGATTTTATTGTTGAGTTGAGAGTTGATTTGACATGACCGTCGTTGTGGGCAGGACTACTGAGCTGAGGAGAGTTTTGATGGAGGTCCACGAGCATATCGATAGTTTGCAGCGAGGATTTGTTACTGCTCGAGAGGCTGACCGCAAGCTATGGCAAAGGAATGCCGAGCTCGAGAAGGAGGTGGCTGACCTCAAGAGAGACCGAGACACCCATAGCGTGGAGCTAGGATCGTTATGGAGGGATCTTGATGGCTTGAGGCAGGAGTTGAGTAGACTCCGCCAGCAGCGTGGCTAGTTGATTGGTTTATGTTGTATGGTTGCTTTCTTAACCGAGGAGTGTTCGGTTAGAAAAGTTAGTTATCATATTTTGATGTGTTTTGTTCAGTATTCGTCTCTTTTGGAACGATTAGTACGTTTTGTATTATCCGTTAGTTGGAACGATGTTAGATCGCTATTGTATGATTGATGGTTATTAGTATATGGTATTATGTGATTTTGGGTGTTATGGAAATTGAGTCCTTATTCGCTTTATTGATGTTACGTGGTGTATTGCTGCTATTCTTTCCATGGCTTGGCTTCGTTGAATTACTCTTGTTGAGCATATTGATAAGTTCTATTGGAGACTCATGAACTTGTATGATGTTACGGATTTATGGCAACACGACGAAACCCTGTTAGAGCTACCAGAACTGGTCCTGCAGTGACTACTCCTGGTCGCCGAGGACGCCGACCTACTCGAAATGTTGAAACCCCTACTCCTGACAACCTGGACACTACTAACCGCAACAACAGGAATCAAAATGTTGATGTTCAGGGAGACAATGATCATGTTCCACTTAATGCACCTACTGTGGATCAAGCTATGATCAATCAACTTGTGGAGCAAAGAGTTGCTGAACTGCTAGCTGAGTCAAATCATTCCAACAATTCTGCTGGAACTTTTCCACCTGTCCGTGCTAATGGATGTCACTACAAGGAGTTTAAGATTTGTGGACCTATTGAGTTTGGTGGAACTGAAGGAGTGGTTTACCTGGTTAGGAGGATTGAGAAGACTGAATCTGTGTTCAATGTCAGTGGTTATGCGGAGAATGCGAAGGTAAAGTTTGCTTCTTTTACCTTCAAGGATGAAGCTTTGACTTGGTGGAACAACTACCGAAATGCAGTTGGGAGTGATGTAGCTTATGCCATGACTTGGGAGCAATTCAAGTCTTTGTTGATTCAGACTTATTGCCCAAGGAATGAGGTCAAGAAGCTAGAGATTGAGTTTTGGAACCACAAGGTGAAAGGTAATGATATGGCGACTTACAATCGTCGTTACCAGGAATTAGCCTTGTTGTGCCCAGATATGGTGAAAACTGAGACTCAAAAGATCGAGAGGTATACTGATGGGTTGCCTGTAGCTACGAGAAATGATGTGATTTCTGCTAGGCCTGCAAACATCCATGAGGCAATCACAATTGCTCAACAACTTATGGATTCGTTGGAATTAGAAGAAGCTGATAAGGAGAAGAATGGAAAGAGAAAGAGAGACCGTCACTCTAAGGGTAATGATCACCGAAGCAAGAGACAAGCTAAGGCTTATGCTATTGGAAATGGAGATAAAAAGAATCAGAACGGTGATGCACCCAAGTGTGATCGTTGCCACCAGCGTCATACTGGATGGTGTAGTGTGAAATGTCAGAATTGCTCAAAGAAAGGACACACAGCTAGGTATTGTAGAGCCCGACCTCTTGCTATGGTTCAAGCTGCTCCTGAAATGAGAAACAAGGCAGATGTTACTTGTTATGGGTGTGGAAAGAAGGGACACTATCGGAATGAGTGTAGAGAATCGCGGAACCGTGGAAATCAAGGCTCGGGTGGTAATGGGTACAATTATGGAAACCGTGGAGCTGGAGGAAACCGTGGACGACAAGATAATGAGGACCAACGTGTGGAAGCTGGAGCTGCTCAGGGAAGAGTGTATGCACTCGGGAACGAGAGAGGAGAAGATCCGAACGTCGTTACTGGTACGTTCATTCTCAATAATCGTTATGCTTCCATACTATTTGATACTGGCGCCGATAGGAGTTTTGTGTCCACTACGTTTGCACCCTTACTAGAGAAACCCCCGATGGCCTTAGGAATTGGATATGATATCGAGTTAGCTAATGGGAATATAGAAAGGATTAATACCATCATTCGCGGTTGTACGTTAAATTTCTTGAACCACCCTTTCAACATAGATCTTCTACCCGTCACGTTAGGAAGTTTTGATGTCATCATTGGTATGGATTGGTTGTCGAAGTATCATGCTCACATACTTTGCGACGAGAAGATCGTGCGTGTACCATACGGAAAGGAAGTCCTAAATATATTAGGAGACCGAAAGGATTCTAGGAACCCATCCCGATTAGCCGTGATATCATGCACTAAGTTGCCAAAGCTAATGGAGAAGGGATGTTACCTTTTCTTAGCCCAAATTTCTGAGAAGGGAGAGACGAAGAAAAAGGAAAGGTGCATTGGAGATGTGCCTATAGTCCGTGATTTTCCTGATGTATTTCTCGATGATTTGCCGGGAATCCCGCCGACTAGACAAGTGGAGTTTCAGATTGAGTTGATACCTGGTGCTGCACCTGTAGCACGAGCGCCTTACCGTTTTGCACCTACCGAGCTAGAAGAATTTTCAAAACAATTGGCGGAGTTAGCCGAAAAAGGATTCATAAGACCAAGTTCTTCACCTTGGGGAGCCCCAGTCTTATTTGTGAAGAAGAAGGATGGATCGTTCCGTATGTGCATTGATTACCGAGAGTTGAATAAGCTAACGGTGAAGAATAGATACCCGTTACCTAGGATCGACGACTTGTTCGATCAACTCCAAGGATCGAGTGTGTACTCGAAGATCGATTTGAGATCGGGATATCATCAACTTCGAGTTCGCGAGGAAGATATTCCGAAAACGGCTTTCAGAACCCGTTATGGGCATTACGAGTTTCAGGTGATGCCGTTTGGGTTGACTAACGCGCCGGCAATATTCATGGATCTCATGAATCGTGTGTGTAAGCCTTACTTAGATAAGTTCGTGATTGTGTTCATCGATGACATTCTGATTTATTCAAAGAGTGAGAAGGAGCATGAGGAGCATCTAAGACTCATTTTAGAATTGCTCAGGAAGGAGAAACTTTATGCCAAGTTTTCGAAATGCGAATTTTGGATTCCGGCGGTACAATTTTTGGGTCATGTGATTAATAGACAAGGAGTCCATGTGGATCCTGCTAAGATTGAGGCGATAAAAAATTGGGCTGCACCTACAACCCCAACCGAAGTTCGTCAATTTTTGGGTTTAGCTGGTTATTACCGAAGATTCATTGAGGGATTTTCGAAGATAGCTAAACCATTAACCAAATTGACTCAAAAGAGTGTTACGTATGAATGGGGAGATAAAGAAGAGGAAGCATTTCAATTGCTTAAGAAGATGTTGTGTAGTGCTCCTATCTTAGCGTTACCGGAAGGTAACGAGGATTTCGTCGTCTATTGTGACGCCTCACATAAAGTATTGGGAGCCGTGTTAATGCAACGAGAGAAGGTGATAGCTTATGCTTCCCGACAGCTCAAAAAGCATGAGAAAAACTACACTACCCATGATTTGGAGCTAGGTGTTGTGGTTTTCGCTTTAAGAATATGGAGACATTACTTGTACGGAACAAAGTGTGTTGTATTTACTGACCATAAAAGTCTACAACACATCTTGAATCAAAAAGAGCTAAATATGAGACAGCGACGTTGGATTGAGTTGCTAAGCGATTAGGATTGTGAAATTCGCTACCATCCTGGTAAAGCAAACGTTGTCGCTGATGCTCTTAGTCGGAAGGAAAGAATACCACCGTTACGAGTTAGGTCATTGGGAATGACTATAGTATCGCCATTACCGTCTCAAATATTTGAAGTTCAAACGGAAGCGTTGAAGGCAGAAAATAGATCTGCCGAGAATATATTTGGGATGGCTGAGAATGAGAAAGGATTTGTTAAACGTTCAGATGGATTGTTATGTTTTGGAGATCGGATTTGGGTACCTTTGTATGGAGGAATTCGGGAGTTGATTATGCATGAGTCGCATAAGTCAAGGTACTCTATTCATCCTGGGTCCAATAAGATGTACCAGGATCTTAAGAAGTTCTATTGGTGGCCAAATATGAAGGCAGATATAGCATCGTACGTTAGTAAATGCTTGACATGTGCTAAGGTTAAAGCTGAACACCAGAGGCCGTCAGGATTACTAACGCAACCAGAACTTTCAGTCTGGAAATGGGAGCGGATTACAATGGACTTTATTACCAAATTACCGAGGACAGCTAGCGGTTGTGACGCTATCTGGGTAATTGTGGATCGTCTGACAAAGTCTGCTCATTTCTTAGCAATAAGTGAAGATGATAGTGTGGATAAGCTTGCGAGGTTATATGTGAAGGAAATTATTTCGCGTCATGGAGTCCCGATATCTATCATTTCGGATCGCGATAGCCGTTTTACGTCAGCTTTGTGGCGATCACTTCAAACGGCTTTGGGGATGAGGCTTGATATGAGTACTGCATATCATCCCCAAACCGATGGTCAAAGTGAGAGGACCATTCAGACGTTAGAGGATATGCTTCGTGCATGCATCACAGACTTTGGTAAAGGCTGGGAGAAGTACTTACCCCTTGCGGAATTCTCCTATAATAATAGCTACCACACAAGTCTTAAGGCTGCACCATTCGAAGCTTTGTATGGCAGAAAGTGTCGTTCGCCTATTGGTTGGGCAGAAGTTGGAGATAGCCAACTCACAGGCCCTGAACTGATTTTGGAAACTACTGAGAAAGTGGCTCAGATTCGTGATCGGTTGCAAGCGGCCAGAGATAGGCAGAAGAGCTACGCCGATCAGAGACGTAAACCTTTAGAGTTCCAGGTTGGAGACAAAGTAATGCTGAAAGTCTCGCCTTGGAAAGGTGTGATACGTTTCGGGAAACGTGGTAAACTCAACCCACGCTACATTGGACCATTCTTGATCTTAGAAAGAATTGGGCCCGTGGCTTATAGGTTGGAATTACCACATGAACTGAGTAAAGTTCACGACGTGTTCCACGTAAGTAATTTGAAGAAATGTCTTTCCGATGAAATGCCCGTCATTCCAATGAGGGACAACCGTGTTGATGAGAAACTGAATTTCGTGGAAGAACCAATTGAGATTTTAGATCGTGAAGTTAAACGACTCAAGCGAAGTCGCATCCCGCTCGTCAAGGTTCGTTGGAATTCCCGACATGGACCAGAATTTACGTGGGAACGTGAGGACGAGTTTCGGAAGAGATATCCGAAGCTTTTCACTTCGTAGATGAATTTTTCCGAGTGAAACCCGGGACGGGTTTCCTTCTGAGACTGGGAGGATGTGACAACCGGCAGTTTAGGGAGTTATTTTAAAAACCCGCATTACGATTAAAGTTCGTTTATAATTTTTATTGAAATTTTATTTCACAACGAACTTGTAAGACCTATTTTATGGATATTTTTAATTAAAGACGTTATGGAATTCGTGAATTATTTTCATAATTCATTCTTGATATTATGCTCGGTGATGTATTCTTAAATTCTCACATGGTACTACGTTAACTCTGGCACTAGGTTTACCTAACGAAAGTTTTTATGATTCGTTTTACGAGTCCGACTATATATAATTATTTACGAGATATTTTCGGGAGATATTGAAGTTTTGAAATGAGTTCGGGTTCGGGCCACATGTTTTTACATTTACCCACGTTACCCGCTCCACACCGTAGTAATATTATTATTATTATTATTATTATTATTATTATTATTATTATTATTATTATTATTATTATTATTATTATTATTATTATTATTATTATTATTAATAACATTTTAAAAAAACAAAAAAAAAAAAAAAAAAAAAAAGAGAGAAAAAGAGTTAACTACAAGGGTCCTTTGGTTTTCGGTTCACAGCAACACAACACAAAACCCACCCTCACTCATCTCTCTCACCTCCCTCTTTTCTCCTCTATTACTCTAACCCTAGCCGCCTCTTTAATTTCCGGCCATAACCACAGCCACCGCCGGCCACCCCTAAAAACCACTACCATATTCTTAATCTTCATCATCAAATCCTTTAGATCTACTACCCCACGCGCCCCCTACCACCATTTAATCTCACGAATCACCATCATTTTCACCACCAATCGTTATCTTCGAAGTGTTATACGAGTTGGAGCTTTTTAGATCGAAGGTGAGGCGAGTGTTACTCGTGTTTTTGAATTAAACGTGACCCTTGGTCACAAAGTGTTTAAGATTCGAATGGGTTTATGATGGAAACTCGTTTTTAATAAAAAGTTTGGTATCCGGGTTGTTTATTGTGGGTTCGGTTCGAATCATGAGTCCATGACTCACGGCTTGGGCATTAATCCGAGCTTTGGCGTTCAATTTCTTGTTATTGTGAGCCTTGGTCTTGGCTCTTGGTTTATGGCTCGCGTTGATTTTTACTTGGTCCGACTCTTTGGAGTAACGGCTCGATGCCGTGTAGTTGTTAATGATGTCGAGACCCTTACTGGTCGATTTGGTTAATTTGGTGTGCTCGTTGGAGCCATTTCTTGTGACCCTTGGTGATTGGTCCGAGCCTTTGTGCTCGTGGAGTGTTACCGAGACTCAATCGAGTCGTATAGACCCGGGTTTGGCTTGGTAAACCATCCCGGATGTGACTTTGGTTATATATGTTTCATTATGTTTTCTATTGTTAACTTGGTTTGATATTGTTTGGTTGTTTACTTACTTGGCCGAACACTTGTGGGTCGAGACCACGTTTGGTCTCGACAAGAGATATGTGGTATATTGAAGTTGTGTTGGCGAATTTGGATATTGGGGACCGATTGTGAGACGGTCACTTAGATTGACGGAGATAGGTTAGTCGGGTGCCGTAGTCGGACCCTATTGTTGTAGCATGTGATTGGGATTGATTGGACGGAGATATATTGTTTTATAACATTTGTTTATTACATTGGACTTGGACAATGAGCCGAGAGTCATGACTCGGACATGTGACCATTTCGTATGACTCGATAACTATTACAATTAAAATGTAAATAATAAAACTCGTAATAACAATTATTGATAATATAAACGTTTATATGAATATATAGACGTGAATAACGGATATATAATTATATAGACGCGTATATTAATAATAATAATTATCACGAGTCGTATTATAAATAATACAATTAGATATATATTAGGCTACGAAAGTGGCGTAATATTATTGAACGTATTATTATTATAAAAATGTGTTATAAAACGAGAAACTCTCGACAATTATTAAACGTTTAATAAAAATGACATCTTGTATATATATAACGGTTAAACTTATCGAGTTATGCGGAGTCGTTGTCACTCGAGTCCAGGTAAGTTTTATTTGTGACTTTCGTGTTGTCACGAATATATG
The DNA here is from genome assembly GCA_030686995.1 of Artemisia argyi. Taxonomy (NCBI): domain Eukaryota; kingdom Viridiplantae; phylum Streptophyta; class Magnoliopsida; order Asterales; family Asteraceae; genus Artemisia; species Artemisia argyi. The sequence continues at coordinate 43,247,364 of CM060706.1, forward strand.
ACGATTAATATAAACGTTTTATATAACTAAATAACCACTTAACTGTAGGGTTGAACCGGGTTATTTGGTTATATGAAATGAATATATTAATGGGCATCGTATCCTACGACGCCCATAGGTTGTGGTATATGTAAAGTGTAATAAATTGCGAGTGTATATATCGGGAAATCTGGCCAATTTGACGATAAATATGAGGAATTTATTAAACTATGATATGTACTATATAGTATTTATGTGCTATGTGCTTTAGGTTGGGTGTAATCTTGGAACGGTATGTTACGTAAATAAATATGAGGATTATCAAATCGACGGATTTGGTAAACTTCGGCGATTTATTTAAATGATATATTGGGCTAATATTAGATCCATAGTTTATCTTATTATTCTTTATGTGATCTTTTTGGTTTGTTTTGAGTCGACCCACCACCCGTATGGATACCAAACGCAAACACACCAAACTAATACGAAATGGATTTTCGGAAATAAAACGGATTCTCGTCCGGGTTTGGGAATATTATAAACTTGAGGAAATGATTTCTGAACGAGTTAATATTGTTAGGTCGTGCCAAGTCCGTAGTTGTTGTTTCGTGAGTTACTATACATCTTATTTCTACCGACTTCTTCTTGCTATTTTGTGGACTTGAGGTGAGTCATAGCCCCACTTTTTACTCTTGAACTATGTTTTCAATACTTGGGGTGAGAAACGTGCAAATTATTTTATGTGGACTATTATCGCTTCTATATTCTTTCTAAAACTTGCTATGCGTATGGACTAGGATGTATTGTCAACTTTAGTCACATATTTTTGTGTGTACTATTCAAGGTTGGCTTATTTGGTTATTGGTGAATTGTCAACTTTAGTCACATAGTTTTTGTGTGTACTATTCAAGGTTGGCTTATTTGGTTATTGGTGGATTGTCAGCTTTAGTCACACGGTTCGTGTGTACTATTCAAGGTTGGCTTATTTAGATATTGTAGCGTGCACCTATAGGTTATTGATACTTCGGAGGTTATCCGAGTATTTATTGGTATTGCGGGGGTTACCCGAATATCTATGTTAGAACGGAGGGTATCCGTGTGTTATGTTGGAGCGGAGGGTATCCGCAGGCTTTTAGCGAATCCTTAGTCTAGCTAGCAAGCGTTTTGCGTATATGTCCACTATATTGTTAGATGAATTTAAACCTATGATCTCACCAGCGAAAGCTGACTTTTAGCACGTTTTCTCAGGTAATTAAGTGACGTGATGCATGCTTGGAATGGAAGGCTCGGCCAAGGCTCACGGTTAATGGATCTATTTTTCTAAACTCTGATAAATAAATTTTGGACCTACTGTTATGTTATTTTGGGCCTGACTCTGAATGATGTTGGGATAAATGTAAACCTTAAAACCCCATTTTGGTTGTGTTTTTATTATGTTTACTTTATCTCGTTCTATATTGTCTTGTGTTGGATACCAATCCCCGTAGCACCCCGAAAGCTTGTTGAGTCTTCCGCTGTATCAAATTTTGGGGGTGTTACACATGGTGAGGGGGAGGGGGGGGGCTGCACATGGTTGATAAGTATGAAGGAAACTTGTTAATATCTAGTTCACGGAGTCGGTTTTGGTTCCGTTAATCGCTAACCGTAAAGTTTTAAACCGCGAAACATAAATCCGGGTATCGTAAAAATATGAAACTTGAAAGAATGACTAAACTTGTCAAAATACTCCATAATAAAATATAAAATGAACGGTAAGTTCCATCGGGTTGCTTAAACGCTGTTAAAACTGGAAACGCGGGTTTAAAACGCGTAATTCGCGTAAAACGCTGAACTGGAAAATGTAAAATTCCAAAACTTTTAGAATTGTCGTAAAATGAGAGAAAATCATATTTCTATTGTTTATAGTGTTTTATGGACATATTGGGATGCTGGAATGACGTTTAAACCCAAAAGTAAATCTCGGACACGACTTCGTGATTTTTGCCGAAATGATCCGACGAGCGCCAAACTCTCGGATTACCGTTAAAATAGTTTAACTTACAAGAATATGAAATAAAAATTTTGGATATGAATAGTGAAAGTGAATAGTAATAGTGAATAGTAACTGATGAATAGTAACTTCCCGAAATAAAAATAAAATTTCGACATGTGAAAAAGGACATGAAATTACGAGTTGTGACATGAGTATTTTTCAGGATTTCTCTGCAAGCATTGATTGAGAAAAGCCTTCCCTTCTGATGATAATGCTTCGATAAAGCCTACGGATTCAACTGTCTGGCATATGAATCATACAATCTACTGAAGTGAAGCACAAATCAATATACATGCATTTGAAGATAATAAGTTATATTCTTTAGCATTCTATTAATGAATAGTCAACATTGTATTCAAATACTAAGATGGGTTATGGTTAACGCGATATTCAAATTTGGTTAATATTTGACTATAATTAAGGAAATGACATTTCAGTTTCAAAAAAAATTAATTTAGCTGTAATTTCGGTAATCTTACTAAACATAACGAATTTTTTGTTACAGAAATTATGGATAAGAATATCTTTGAAATTTTTTGAAAGTACAAATTTAAAAAAAAATCAAATATGCTTAGTTGATTGTAATTGAAATCCAGATTTGAAATGATTCATTTTTTTAATTATTCACCGGAAAATAATCATCATCAAACAAATCATGAAGATTTAACATTAATAAGAGATATCATGTTACACTAAACTAATAATAATCAATAAACAGGAGGATGTAAATTAGCATCATACATATTGTCAAAAAAACATGATCAAATAACACAAAACATTATCATAAAAAAAATATAAAACATGAACATTATAATAAACAGATTGACATAAAAAATGTAATTTACATGAAAAAATATAAAAATAAGATTAATAACCTGTAATTGATAGAAATGTGACATTATCATCACCCAGGTTGACGGAAAATAGTTGTAGTCAATTAGATCGCCGGATTAATTTGCCGTCAATAATGGATACACCTAATCAACCGGAACATGCATGGTACCAAACCACTTCAATAGAACTACTTCCACATACTCCAAACCACTACCATAGTTATAATCAAGTTTAAATAAAAAATGTGTAATTGGCAAAATCAATTATCAAAATCAAATTACTAACCTGTAATTCATACAATTAAAGGTTATCATGACACGGGTCCGGCCAGACAATTTATAGAGTCCGTAATGTCGCCGGGAATATACACAATCAATATTTGATACTCCATGTTAGAAAACAGAAATTACCGGAATCTTGTTCTTTATTTGAATTTGATATAGGGATTAGATGACAAAAACTGGTGGAGGTGTTTTTTTTGGGATAAATTTGAAAGGGATAACAATAAAGGAGATTATTTAGGGGTTTCCAAAATAAATGAGAAACGGATATTGAATGCACAAATAATCCACCAATAGTTTTCTACTTTTCTGCCAGCGAGATGCCACATGGCTTTTCTCTCTCCGCCACCTAATTTCTTCTTGACATGTCATCAATCTAAAACACTCTATTATATAGGTTGGGATGTCAAACTAGTGTTTGATACTCCAAAATCTAAATTTACTAAATTATTGTATCAAGATTTCTTTTTGTTTCTTTCCAAAAGGCAACTAAGAATGTCATTAGTGTACACCATAAGATTATCTCGCATGTCTTTAACAAAGGTTAGACCCACAAATATTTAGTTATGTAGCATGTCACACAGCATAAATTATCGTTCATTACAAATCATTTGGTTACAATTTCTTTTAAAGTTTCTAAAAACATCTTCAAACCTCTCATATACTTTGACGTTCACAGTTAATGAGCGTCACAGGCAGGTGCTCAAAATTCAAACTATCCTCAGCACGAAAGAAAATATATAGATAGAGACCATGTAGCTCAAAGAAATAAATAGTCGGGTTAATGAGCAACACATATGAGAAAAATAGCAAAGAATGGACACTCTAGCTTATGAAAGATGGTGTTGATAAAACACCCAATATAAAGTTTACCGATGTTGCCCAAAATTGCAACTACCATCCAGGATCATACAATGTGGATTGCCAATCATGTTGTTTTTGACTTTAATATCATGTAACAGGACTGATTTCAAGGACAATTTGGTACAACGCAAAAATATACTCATGCATTCATATGTGAATAATAAAAATGCATGACAGATATCAAAGTCTATGAGCTGTGAGTCGGGCTTGCGTTGGTTGTTAAGTCGAACAAGTTATGTTTAAGAGAAAAATTATTCCGGTTACTAAACAACAAAGATATCAAAACCATGAAACATCCCAAATATCAAAACGACTTTAAGTCGATTTACTCATAAAACTGTCACAACCAAAGTAAAAGCAAAGCTATGCTATATATCGACCATAACTAAATAAATTCATCACCGACCATTTTACACACTAGAATCATATATTATAGCTAGACTAAAACAAAAGACCATGTCAAAGAAAAGCAACCAACGAACCAAAATCATTAAACTTAATGGTTATGAGGGAGTGGCGGTGGAGGCTTGCATTGGTAACACTTTGCAAATAAACCGAATGTATCTACTTGTTTGATGAAATTTGTCATGCTGGCCCACCCTCCAAATCCGAAACCAATCACAAAAACCTAAACCACGATGAATATGTTCACAATGTACATGGCCGTCCAGCTAGGCAGAAAAAATGGTGGCTTCTCCGCAGCATTCTGCATACAACAAGCTTAAGGTGAGCCACTCGATTCAAGGTTAGGTTTGTAATGTGAGTGGGTCAGTGAGCCAGCTCAATGTTTAGATTGATTAAGTGCAATAATAGCAAGAATGTGACTGATCACTAATGCATCTAAGCCAATAAATCAATGATAATGAAATGTCACCAAACTTTGTCTTTTCCCACTTTCAACCCCTTAATTATAAAGGTATGAATGGAAGGTACATTTCTAATCTCGAAAATATTCATGTGATGTTATCAGATTATTTGGTTTTGCATATGTATTGTATAGTACTTGAAGCCTTAAAACCCATTTCACATTTAAAACAAAATCACCAACTTATCTGCAGATTTTATTTGAGTACTAGAGGTAACGATTTTGACCCTCACTTGTGAATGAGTCGGTTGAGGTTAGGTTTTATCTCTAACAGGTCTAACAAGTCAAATGTAAAATAACATATTTGACACACTGATTGGTTATTGACCAACTAAGGTTAACCAACCCAGCTTGCTTTTACCCGTATCAAAACTTACCGGTTTTAGTCGAACTAATTTTGACTTGTAACTCAACCTGCCCATTTTCACCTCTAGTTTTGATTACCTGTGGGTTTCTTAGTCTGTATCTACTAAAAATTGAGATTTTAGTGACAGTGCGGATGGATTACCTGGCGAGCAGAAGCCTTTCGGTAAGTAAGCATATGGGCTAGAGCAGGGATAATAAAGACAGTGAAGCTAACCAACAAAGCCCCAACAGCCGAATTGATTGGACCAAAAAACGGGAAGATGATGGCTAGAAACCAAATTGGAATCACAACTGGCAACCTAGCCAATGTCCGTAAACATATGCTCTTTGTATCATGCATTCCCACTACTTTCTCCCACACAAAGTACAGCGGAGTACACGCAAAACCAAATGTTATAAACTGCAAAAGATAAGCCAAGCAAAACAAACACAAATCGGTCAACACAGAATCAAACAGCCGTAGTAAGTCAGTTAGCCATTCAAGCAGTTATACCTGATGGATGAGCATAAGGATAACGGTTGTATCACGAAAACGAGTTTTAGGCAGAATGGAAAAAGCATTGGAGTGGTTTAAAAGTTGATCACCAAAGGCCCAATACATTGCAGCAGCTGATGGGAGTGTTAATGTGAACACATATAATGTTGCAAACAGATATATGTACTTAAATTTCTGTGGCTTCCACATCGCGTGCATTATTTCACTGCAATAAACATGTAACTCAAGTCATTACTAACCTAAACTTTAATTTAGGACTGAATACTAACACTGTGACAGCGTGTCCACCAAAAGTGTAGAGTATGTTTGTGGCTCCAGCGAAGTACAAAACAAGCTTTTGCTAAAGCGCACGACTGGAGCTCTTATCTAACAAATTATTCTTGGTATTAATGAGCAGCACAGCCATGCTACAAGTTATATCTTAATACTTTTGCTAAAGGCAAGTATCCCATATAATAAAAACATGACGAATTATATTGAAGGTTCAGTCACACAAATACACGGTTACCTAAGGGTAAAACATTAGACTTTTGCGGGTCAAGTTTATACCAAATTAGTAATAAACAAAATCGGCTATAACTTTTATTTTCCACACCTGTTTGTCACCTTTGGTTTTAGAAATAGGCATAGGCATATAACAAATATTAAACTCTGAAATTGAATTCAGTAATCCAAAAAAGGGGAGAGAGGGGGAATTGATAAAAAGTAAAGGTTCAACCCGTGACCCAAACTCATTTTGACCCATTACCTGACCCGTACCACCATTTTCAGACCGCTAGTTTTATTGTCATTGCCTCAGTCATCTTGTGCCCCTTCTAAGGTTTCTGATCCATTGTATATCCTGTTACGGATATATCTTCACAGCCTATGACAATGCTTTAAACAATTTGCATCACAAACCATGAAACTTGGCTTTTTCTTATATTATTAATGACCATATACAACTTAAGTTGTTTGATAGGTCAGAAAGTGTGCTATATAGTGTACCATTAGGTCATCAACTAAACTGTCAACTAAATTCTAAATTATCTCACATCTGCTGTAACAGAAAAGCTAAAAAAAGTACTTATCTTCGGTAAATCAGAACAAAAGGCCAATAAAATTAGATGCAAAAAGATGTAACCATGTGTTATTTACTCGGACATACATATCGTTTGTCTTCAAGGCTGGCAATACAACACAATAACATAAGTGAACCATAACAGCGGGGACTTGTTTATAGAGCCAAAGCTGTACGGAACTGTAGTATCCACAAGGCTACTTGCTTTATGAAATATCGGGCTTCAAGTGAAATTGCCTCCAACCAAACATATAGCAATCTAGAGAGACTTTGCATGTGACAACTTTTTCTCAAACAGTGCCTCAGAATACCCTCTTCTGATAATAATGGAAGACTCGGCAGTCCACAGATGGTCTTTTTATCTGTCAATAAATAATTGCCAAATATTAAATTCTACCAATTATAGATATTATTTGGATTCTGAAAAGACACACCAGTTCGTTATTGACTGAACGCAAGCAATCATTACTCTTTAGCATCAAAAGTATAACATGTAGCAGTAATGCACAAATTCTGTGATTTGAAGAAAATATGGGGAAGCACACATCTGCGTAACAGCAGCAGGGTCACTGGCATTGTCTTGTATGGCCTTATACAATGCAACTTAACCTCAAATTCTAAGTGATCACATCATAAACATCGGATTTGTTGCTTTACTAATATGCAGAACACAAGAACGCAATGGATGGTCAAAGTATATATATACCATAACACATGTTATTAGTGTAGGAGTAATGAATCATATCTATTAATCATAACTTGTGGTATATAAATACCCATACAAGAAGAATGTTACATGGACACAAACACTAATAGATAAACATACTATTAACTAATAGATAAACACCATACGACTAACACTCCCCCGCAGTTGGAGCGGGAGGACACCGGACACTCAAACTGGACCTAAATTCCTGAAACAATGCATAAGGTAACCCCTTGGTAAAAATATCTGCATACTGATAACGTGACGGTACATGAAGCACGCGAACTTGACCAGCAGCAACCAAATCCCGTACAAAATGAATATCAATCTCTATATGCTTCGTACGTTGATGCTGAACTGGATTAGAAGATAAGTAAACAGCACTAACATTATCACAGTAGACCAACGTAGCAGAAGACAAAGGTGTGTGTAATTCACGTAAAAGATTCCGCAACCAACAAGTCTCAGCAACAGCATTAGCAACCCCACGATACTCTGCCTCAGCACTGGAACGAGAAAGCGTCGGTTGACGCTTAGAAGACCAGGAGAGAAGATTGTTGCCCATAAAAACACAATAGCCAGAAGTCGATCTCCGAGTAGTAGGGCATCCAGCCCAATCAGCATCAGAATAAGCAACCAAGGAAGAAGTTGATGAAGAAAACAACTGTAAACCATAGTCTAATGTACCCCGAACATACCTCAATATCCGCTTAAGAGCCGAGAAGTGAGGCTCCCGAGGATCATGCATGAAAAGACACACCTGCTGCACTGCATAGGAAATATCAGGTCTAGTAAAGGTAAGATACTGCAGAGAACCAGCTAGACTCCGATATAACTTAGGATCAGAAACCGGATCCCCATCATCACCCAACTTAGACTCCGTGTCAACAGGGGTCCGAGAAGGGTTACAACCAACCATATGTGCACGCTCCAATATCTCCATAGCATACTTGCGCTGTGACAAAAACATACCTGAAGAGTCGCGCGTAACTAAAACACCCAAGAAATAATTAAGTGCACCCAAATCTGTCATAGCAAACTCCTTATGTAAAGAAGTAATAATCTGCTGTAATAAACCATCAGACGAAGCAGTGAGCACAATATCATCCACATAGAGTAACAAAAATGCAGTATCGTCACCCTGTTTATAAATAAACAACGAGGAGTCACAACGGCTAGGAGAAAAACCAACAGTAGTGATGTAATTTGCAAAGCGCTGAAACCAGGCCCGAGGAGCCTGCTTAAGACCATACAGTGAACGCTGCAATAAACATACATAATCAGGATGAACAGGATCACGAAACCCAGGTGGCTGATACATATAAACTGTTTCTGCCAAATCCCCATGTAAAAAAGCATTCTTGACATCCAGCTGATGTACTGGCCAATGTCGAGAAATAGCTAAACTAAGAACCGTCCGAATAGTACTGGGTTTAACAACCGGGCTAAAAGTCTCATCAACATCCACACCCTCTATCTGATTACTACCATTGGCCACAAGACGAGCCTTGTATCGACTAAGAGTGCCATCTGCTAAAAACTTGTGACGAAACAGCCACATACTACGGATAACATTCGCATCTGGGGGTTTTGGTACAAGAATCCAAGTTTTGTTTTTAATAAGTGCATCATGCTCATCACACATAGCATTTTTCCAGTTGGGATTACGAAATGCATCACTAGGAGACCGAGGTAAAGGAGAAATCGTAGACACATGACCAGCATAACGAGGATTGGGACGAGTAATCCCAACACGAGCACGAGTGACCATGGGGTGAATCGAACCAGTGGGCTGGGGAATTAGAGGCTCAACAGGCGTTGGTGGTGTTTGGGGCGGTTGTGGTGTTTGTGGTATTGGTGTTTGTGGTGTTTGTGTGATTGGTGTAGGCATAGCAGATGGACTAAGAGGCTCAATGGGTGCATCAGGTGTAGGAACATTGGGTGTAGTGGTGGGAGATAATCTTAGAATATTAGAAATGACATTAGATGAGTCATCCAAAAATTCATAAGAAGAACTGGAAGTGGGAGTGGTGATAGGGGAAGTCTTGGTGGCAAACGGGAAAACAGTTTCATCAAAGGTAACATGTCGTGAAAGAATAATTTTATTGGTGTTCAAGTCTAAACAACGATAACCACGATGATTGGTGGCATGACCTAAGAAAAGAGAAGGTGTGGCCCGTGCACCAAGTTTGTTATTAGTATCAATGTGAGGATAACAAAGACACCCAAAGGTACGCAAAAGACTATAGTCAGGTTTTAAACCAAAAAGGCGTGTAAAGGGAACTTCATTGTCAATGGCACGTGATGGTAAGATATTTAAAAGATAAACAGCCATATTAAGAGCCTCAGTCCAATAATTAGGAGGAAGATGTGCTTGAAATAACAAGGTACGGATAAGGTTATTGATAGTTCTAATCATCCTTTCGGATTTCCCGTTTTGTTGAGAAGTACGAGGACAAGAGAACCGAAATTGAATCCCATTATCGGAAAAAAGTTTATGAAAGGCTTGGTTATCAAATTCCCCACCATGGTCACACTGAAAAGACTTAATTTCACATTTAAATTGAGTACGAACAAAGCTACGAAACAAAGTAAATTTAGACAAAACATCAGATTTATTAACTAAAGGATAAACCCAAACAAACTGAGAATAATGATCCAAAAACAAGACATAATATTTGAAACCAGAAAGACTCGGAATTGGGGAAGTCCACAAGTCCGAGTGTACAATATCAAATGACGAATTAACCAAACTATGAGAACTAACAAATGGAAGTTTCACGTGTTTGCCAAGCTGACAAGCATGACAAAGAACGGGAGACTTCTCTTTATTACATGAAATGGAACTACTTGAAAAGACACGACGTAGCACTTCACTTCCTGGATGTCCAAGACGTTGATGCCACGTATACTGACTCGCTAAAAAAACATGCGGAATGGTTGAAGGTTGAGTGACAGGATATAGATCTCCAGTGCTATCACAGCGGAGCAGCACCCGACGCGTTTGAAACTCCTTAACAGAAAAACCAAAAGGGTCAAACTCAACGGTACAATAATTATCACGAACAAATTGACGAACAGAAATCAAATTCTTAACAATATTAGGAGTAATTAAAACATTATTTAAATGAAGAGGACGAGTAGAAGTAGGTAAAATGCTATGGCCAGAGTTGATAACAGGAATAGAATGCCCGTCACCAACCGCGACAGATGGATAAATGCACGAATTAAAAACATCACTAAGAGACTTAACCGAATCATTAAGATGAGAGGACGCACCTGTATCCATATTCCAGTTGGGATCATGAAGAGTATCAGTAGTAAAAGCATGAGGTAAAACCGTTTCTTGACCCTGTAGTGCACCCCCCTGCTGTGAACCAATCAAGGGAGTAGAGACCTGCTGTGAACCTGCCAAAGAAGAACCTCCTGTCGTATTAAATGACCCACCCTGCTGCTGTGTGAACCCAGCAGGGACGAACTGCCAATGACCCTGTGGAACCCCCTGATGAACCCCCTGATGAACCGAGGAAGGTGAACCTCCATACACAGGTAATTGACCCCCCTGACCCGGATGAACCCCCTGCTGCTGTGTGAACCCAGTCACTGGAACCGAACCTTGACCAACGTGAGCCCCCTGATGCATATGTGGACCCCCGTAAGTATTAAAGTGTGGAGTGGGCTGAAAAGTGGACATGGACTGGGCCTGTTTTTCGAAACCTGGTGGAGCCATAACACACGCTAAAGGCTGATGAGGACCAACTGAATTATGCACTTGTGTGTTAACATTAGAAACTTTTGTATCCCCTCCATTGACATTGCACTGAATCCCCAACTTAGCCAAAAGAGTGTGAAAATTTGCCAAGTCATTAGTAGACAAATTGGTACTTGAAGGAGCGGTGACAGTTGAGGGTCGTTTAGACGGGTTATTGTGAATACCATCATGTAGAAACTTACAATGAACACCGAAGCGACAAAACCCTTGAGCAAAAAGAAAACAAGGTTTGTATACCTTTTCATTAGAGTTATTAGTACGGCGCATATTAGAATTCGAGTTAGCCAACAAAACCACCGGTGAAGAAGAGCTAGAATCAACAAGAGTATCTAGTCCACGAGTCTTTAACCGCATCTCCTCCGTTGTAAGCATGGACCGCACCGTTTTAAGATCCGGAAAAACTTCACGATGAGCAATGATAGTGGAAACACTATCGTACTTCGCGGGCAACCCTTCCAAAGCAAAAGTAACAATGTCATCATTGCTAATAGGAGAACCCAAACTTGATAATATAGTGGCCATGTTTTCAATTTTCCGAAAATAAGCATCAATGCTTAGGTCACCAAGTTTTATAGAACGGAGTTCGGCCTTCAATGCAATGGAGCGAGAACGCTTATTGTCATTGAAGATTAAAGCAAGCATGTCCCATGCCTCCTTGGCAGTTTGAGGATCTTCATTGACAAGTCGTTGTTGGAGCGTAGGAGACAAAGTAATGAAAATCCAAGAAAGTACAATGGTGTCAATCTTTAACCATTCGGCATCGGGAGCACTTGAAGTTGCATCATTGGAAGATTGGCCTAGTAAGTGATCCAAGATGGAATATCCTTTGCAAATATGTTTGAGAAAATAAGTCCAAGATGAATAATTCATCTCGTCAACATCCAACTTGACCGGAACAAGGGTGGGAATGTTATTAATGGTCATGAGTTTGTCAGACAAAAGAATAACGGGTGGTGGGGAAGGTGATCCTGTCATGATGATGGTCGACCAAAAATAGGGTTTGGTTTATAGTTGTGAATGAAACAGTAAAGGGGGTTTGTTGAGAGACAAAAGCAGTAAACGTTGTTTTAGGTTTAGGGTTTGTAATGGAACATTAACATGAAAACGAAAAGCTGGAACGTTAATAACAAAAGAATACCTGTCGACTGGTTATCAAACAAAAACCAACAATCGACTTTTAGAGATGCAAAGCAACTGTCGACTGGCTATCAAACATAAGCCAACGATCGACTTTTTTTTTTTTTTTTTTTTTTTTTTTTTTTTTTTTTTTAAGTGTCCAGACGACACTTGAAAAGTGTCACAAAACTGTTGCAAAATCTGTCACTGAGGTGATTAGCAACACTTTTTCTGTCACTGATCTGTTGCTAAACTGTCACTAACCGATCAATAGGAACCAGAAAAGTGTTGTAGAAGCGACAGAAAAAAGTTAGGGTTTATATGGATCGAATTTTTGGCTGTGATACCATGTAGGAGTAATGAATCATATCTATTAATCATAACTTGTGGTATATAAATACCCATACAAGAAGAATGTTACATGGACACAAACACTAATAGATAAACATACTATTAACTAATAGATAAACACCATACGACTAACAATTAGTAATTATGCTTTCATTTTCACATATTTACTTCTACTGCAACTTAAAATTGATAGAAATGAGAAGCATATATTTTACCAAAAGCAAAGCGATACAACTTATTACAGTTGTCAGTTGATTATATAGTTTTCACATCTGTATCTGCAGTGGTTTTACAATCATCAAAATAAAATAAAATAAAATAAATTACTGAATTTTCATTAAGCTCAACAGCATTATACACGATCACACTGTGACCAAAGTAAATTTATTGTTAAATACATACAACAATAATTCAAAGAGACAACACCAAACATCATAATTCAGAAGCTTATATACGACTGCATTACTAAAAAGGTCCTAGCTCCACCCCAAACTCCTATATCTGCATCACAAATTGTTTTAATGCAAGAAAATTTATAGAGTGAGGCATTTTGCAAAAATTGATTAAATAAGAAAACATATGAAATATCGTACCTTTGATTATTTAACGTCATTTCCCGATATAAACGTGCCTTCTTTTCTTCTTCTTCAAGACCAAACTCTCTGTCGCATCAGCAATTGCGTTGAACCATTTGACTTTTCTTGTTGACAACATGAGATATCCCATCACCAATCCGACTAATGTTCCACATCCATATCCCAACATCACCACTTCCCACGTAAACCCACTTTCCTCATCCAATCCTTCATCACTTTCAAGTTGTGGTTCATGTGAATACTCACTACATTTTTTTAGCAGCGGAGTCCCACAGAGTCTTGGATTTCCACCAAAAGAGTTCCCTTCAAATGTCGCAAACTGAGGTCCTTGTGATATATGACCCACAAGAAGGTTTTGCGATAGATTTAACACTTCAAGGGTCTTGATGTCTGCAAGGCTTTGAGGAATCTCTCCTGAGAGTTGGTTCCAAGATAGGTCTAATGACTCAATCTCTATGAGATTCCCCAGAGCATGTGGAATTGGACCAGTGAGGCTGTTGTGGGACAAGTTGAGCACTATTAGCGAATTAAGACCACCAATAACGTCTGGGATCTCTCCTTCAAATGTGTTATTGGACAGATCAATAATTGTGTAGTCAACCGAAATTTGTGGAAAATCTAGATTCACCCCTTTCACCGCAACAACGACTGAGTAATACTCTCCACCCATGTCCAAATATGTTGGTGTTGTGCTGTTTTTAACAACATTCTTCATGGAATTGAAATTTTGAAAATATTTTGCAGGGAGTTGACCTACTAACTTGTTATGAGATAAGTCAAGAACTCGAAGAGTGGGAAAGGGAGAATCAACAATTGCAGAGGGTTGAATGTGTCCATGAAAGTTGTTTGATTTGAGGACAAGAACCAGCAAACTTGGAAGATCTTCTAACCAACCAGGGAATGTACCATTCAAATGGTTGTTTCCGCAATCAACTACATTCAAGGATCGACATTTGGACAAGGAACTTGGCACCCCACCTTCTAACTGATTTCCTTTTAAAATAAGCCCTTGTAAACTTCCGCAATCCCCGTATACATTTGGAATTGTTCCTTGAAAGCTATTATTCCCCATATCTATCATTGTAAGAGATGAGCTGATATTTCCAAAGCTTCGTGGTTGCTCATGTTGCAAATTGATGGAGGGAATGGCCCCTCAATCAAGTTGGACTGCAGATACAGGTTACGTAATCCATACCATTGGAATTGTGGCAAGCCTGTTATGAAGTTATGTGAGAGATTTAAAATCTGCAACTCATTGCCTCCAATCTCCCCTGCCCAATGAGGAATTTGGCCATGGATTTCGTTGCTAGAGAGATCTAGTATTTCAAGTTGTTTCATGGCTCGAAATGAATTTGGAAACACCTTTAGCTTGCAAGAGGCCAATCCTAACCACCAAAAACCAGGGTTGACATAATGATTGGTATTGTTTGTTGTAACAGAGAAACCGCTGTATGAGAGATCGAGAGAATCAAGGTTTGTGAGGGTTGATAACAATGTATCCAACTCCAATTCACCACTAAAATTATTATATGAAAGGTCTAAGATATTGGTGAGTTGTCCAAATGTTTGCACATCAATTTGGCCACCTAACAGATTGTTACTGAGGTCTAAGCATGCAAATGACTCAAAAGTAAACAGCCAAGATGGCAATGTCCCATTAAGATTGTTAAATGATAAATCAAGGCAAAAATTACTGACATGGCCCTGCGTGAAGGGGTGTGTCCCAATCTACCCCAACCTAGCGCCGTTTTCAGAAATACCCCAACATTACCCTAATATATATACGCGACATGTCCGAATAACATGTGTCGTCATTTCCTATTTTTATCGAGTTAGAAAAAAAAATTGTATAGCATGTCGGTAATATATATACGCAACATGCTTATGTGGTACTCGAATAGTTGGTCAAAGCACGTAGAACTGTCACATATGCACATGACCCACCTTTCATTTTGTAAAAGCTAATGAAATTTTAAAAACTTATAAAAAATACCCTTTAACTTTTTAATAATTACAACTTTTTTATATAACAAACTTTATTTGTCAAATATTTAGCAAATATCTAGCAAATTCGTTAATGAAAAAAATATCGTTACGAAGAGCTCTGAATTACGAACAAAACAAGCCCAATATTGATATGCTTTTGACGTATGTACGATTTTATAAACCTTCATTGAACATATTAGCTTTAAAAAAAATAACAGTGTTTTACTATATGAAAAAAGAAAGTCAACGTTTTTGATATTCAACTTTAAGAACATGAATGTAGATCTCTTTGTTTATCCACTCATATAACTTAAAAATGACCTCGATCAGTACCAAATTTAACCTAGCGATATTACTTTGAGCAAATTTGTAGTTTGTACGTAAGTTTGCACTTATTAAATAACTAGGAGCACGTACATATTAGAACCACATTGAACATGTTAGCTTTCAATGATCAACTTGCTTTTTGTCAAAGCACGTATATTACTAGAACAACTTTTTTGAAAATAAACTAGTCACTTATATACCTTTTACCTTAAAAATTTCAATTTAGAAAATAACAAAATTATAAATACTTCCCCGATAACAAAAATAATACGTAGTAATTATACAAGCTTATACTCTTGTTAAGTTTTTAGTACATGTAAATTAGTTTAGGGCTATAAACTAGTCTGAGCCGTGCACAAACTCTACGATTTTATAAACTTTCAAAACATACGCTTAAACCATAAAGGACAAAGACGTACAATTCTATAAAATATGAATATCGTTGGGAGATATAAACGTAAATATTCATAAATTAAAAACGGTAACATTCTATAAACCTATAAACGGTATTTTGAAAGTTTATAAAATCGTACATACGTCAAAAGCATATCAATATTGGGCTTGTTTTGTTCGTAATTCAGAGCTCTTCGTAACGATATTTTTTTCATTAACAAATTTGCTAGATATTTGCTAAATATTTGACAAATAAAGTTTGTTATATAAAAAAGTTGTAATTATTAAAAAGTTAAAGGGTATTTTTTGTAAGTTTTTAAAATTTCATTAGCTTTTACAAAATGAAAGGTGGGTCATGTGCATATGTGACAGTTCTACGTGCTTTGACCAACTATTCGAGTACCACATAAGCATGTCGCGTATATATATTACCGACATGCTATACATTATTTTTTTTTCTAACTCGATAAAAATAGGAAATGACGACACGTGTTATTCGGACATGTCGCGTATATATATTAGGGTAATGTTGGGGTATTTCTGAAAACGGCGCTAGGTTGGGGTAGATTGGGACACACCCCTTCATGCAGGGGCATGTCAGTAATTTTCGCTAAATCAAGCCAAAAAAGGTGTGTGAGGTTGAAGAGGGAGCTGTTAGAATGAATAGTACCTTGTAGCATTCCGCAATTGAGATCGAGCTTGATGACGTCACCAGTGGGGTCGTCGCAAGTAACTCCATCCCAATTGCAACAATCAGTACTTGTGTTCCAGCTCATCATTATTGGGGGAAAACGATAACAGTCATCTCTTGGGTAATTGATGGAGGAAAGGTTATGTTTAAAGAGAAGCAAAAGCTTCACTCTGTTTTTTAGGGCATTTGTGACTCGTATTTATTAAAGAAGCGGTAGGAGCAAAAGAGGTGAAAATAAAGAAAAGAAAAAAGATACTCAATATTTTTGAATAACCCATAGTGTTCTTTATTTAATTCTATAAACATTATACTTCCTACACACATATATATACTAAGTTAATAACACTGTTGTCTCAAGAATATGATTGAATATGTATGTCAGTATGTGGTCTAGTTTCATTTATAAACGTGTCACTTGGGTTATACAAGCCTATCACTCTCAACTTTAATTTCTTGTCGAATTATGTAAAATTATAACTTTTGATTGCTATTAAAAACAAAAAAAAACAAAAAAACAAAACAAAACTTTCAATGAAAATTATGTGGTCTACAAAAATCTTTAAACAAGGAAAATAATTTTTGAAGGATATATTGAAACGAAGAATAGATAGAACCAATAGAAGAGCTCAACTTCGTCTATTTGTCAAAACTAAGTATTTTTATTAGCCAATGAAAGTCAAAATTGAATAAATTGTCGTCAAACATATTTTTGGATCATGTTAATTTTATTAAATAAACAAAAATACGTATGTCTTTGGAATCTGATTTTTTCAAATTCTGAATTTAAATGTAAAAAACAACGTTATATTTGCTATGGATAATTGTATATGTTATCTCCTACTAATAGTTAGAGTTTATATCTGATTAGGACATATGCATAATAATAAGTTTAAGCTTTTTAAGGTTGATTGCTTTAATCATATTTTCATTCTCTCAATCTTGTGTGCATAACACGTTATCAAGCACGCTTTAAACTTTTAGGTCCATTTTTCTTTTCTCTCGTTTTCCACCGTTGCTTTAATCATATTTTCATTCTCTCAATCTTGTGTGCTGTGTGCATAACACGTTATCAAGCATGCTTTAAACTTTTAGGTCCATTTTTCTTTTCTCTCGTTTTCCACCGTTTAAGCTTTATAAAGGTTGATTGCTTTAATCATATTTTCATTCTCTCAATCTTGTGTGCATAACACGTTATCAAGCACGCTTTAAACTTTTAGTTCCATTTTTCTTTTCTCACGTTTTCCACCGTTTCTCTAGTACGTGTTTTATTTATAGATCTTATGAACTTAGAACATGACACATGTATGTGTTGGAAAAATGAGTTTTGCAAAGTCATTTTTTGCAAACTTTGGACATAATTTAATGTATGTATATGTTACATATATTTATGTTTCTTGGGGGCGTTTTGTTCTCCTCCAAGAGAGCTTCGCAACAAGCTAAAGTATGTCCAAAATAGAGCTAAGATGTATGACATATCGTGTCTCAAAGTGAGGCACATGAAACACAATATAAGGGAAAAGTGCTGCATCCCACATCGCCCAAAACAAGAAGTGAAAGCAAGTTTATAAGGTTATCTTAGTATTAGCGTTCAAATTCCTTTAGGTGAACTATGCTCCCACTCCTACGTGCGCGTGCCAGGGGGTGCAGATTGTGGGATTTCTGGGGCCAAAATGAGTTCGAAGCTTCTGAACTCATGCGAGCCCGCGCGACCTGCGGACACGAATGCATCTCCGAAGCCTCGCATATGTGCTAATTTTGGAATAGATTGAAACTTAGTAAATAAGTTATCAGAATATTATTGTGTTACTATAGATTGAGTGTCCAATTTCCAGATTTTCTGTAAATCTAATTTTGGAATAGATTGAAACTTAGTAAATAAGTTATCAAAATATATCAAAAAATTATTGTGTTAATAAAAGATTTGGAAATCTGTTTTGTAAATAACAGATTTTGTTATTTTCGGCCAAACTTTTATCTTGAAGAATAAGTCGAGTCTTCAATATAAATACAGCCTACCTCATTCAGTTTTGGGACACAGAAAAACGTAGCTCATTACTACAGAATTCCAGCAACCTCTTCGATCAGAAGCACACAGGTTTTCATGATTTTTCAGGCAAGTTGTTAAGTCCGGCTGTACAACAGCTTTGGACGTTGTACCTTGGGAAACAGACGGCGAATCTGTTTTAAGGGAATCGTGTTTACACGAGCCTCGTTCGACCAACCTTTACTGCTTTCGTTTATTTTATTGTTATAGTGTCTATCTTCTGCTTCTACTCCTTGCTGTCTGTTATTTATTTTCTGTTATTTATTGTAATCTGATTTATTTAATAAAAGTGTACACCGTTTCCTACAGTCTTAAAACAGATTCGGTTTAACCGAATTAAAACACTTTGTTAAATCGGATTAATTATTAACATATTTTTATAAACTGTTTTCTGTTGAAACCTTGTTGAGTTTCTTTGGAAATCAATTTTAATTAAACAGATTTGGATTACAGATCTATAACGTTTTCTTTTAAGCAGTTGTTCTTATCAGTTCATGTTGAAACCAAGATTGAGTTTCTATTAAACTGATTTATTTGATCCATCGAAACCAAGATAGAGTTTCGTTGAATCAGATACGGTACAAGTAGATACCAATTGTATAACAGTTTATTTAACTATTTGTGTTTGAATTTTCAGGATGACAAACACTACTCCTGGGACTACTACTGTGCATGTGTCTGGTGCGCCAGTTACCAACACAATTGTTAATCATGCTGAGAAACCAGAAAAATTCAATGGGCAGAATTTTAAGAGGTGGCAACAGAAGATGTTCTTCTATCTCACTACTTTGAACCTTGCACGGCTCTTAAAAGAGAATCCACCTCAAGTGGAACCTCCTGTTGAAGGTCAATCCTCTAATCAACAGGCAGTTCAAGCCTTGGAAGCATGGAAACATTCAGACTTTTTGTGTCACAACTATGTTTTGAATGGTTTGGTTGACTCTTTGTACAACGTGTACTGCAAGACTAAGACTGCCAAAGAATTATGGGAGTCATTGGAACGCAAGTACAAAACTGAGGATGCTGGTACAAAGAAGTTCGTGGTAGCTCGTTTTTTGGATTACAAGATGGATGATTCAAATAATGTGATGAGTCAGGTTCAAGATATGCAGATTTTGCTACACGACATTCATGCTGAGGGAATGACTTTGAGTGAAATTTTTCAAGTTGCTGCTATCATTGAAAAGTTACTTCCAAGCTGGGTAGAATTTAAGAACTACCTGAAGCATAAGCAAAAGGAGATGAGTGTTGAAGACTTGGTTGTTCGTCTTCGTATTGAAGAGGACAACAAGAAGGGCAAAGGGAAGTCTGAATACCTTGCTCCTAAAGCTACAATTGTGAAACAGAAGTTCCAAGGAGTGTGTTTCAATTGTGACCAGCCAAGTCACCGTGCTGCTAACTGTAAGATGCCGAAGCGGGTGACTCCACGTGAGGCAAATATGGTGAATGATGTGGACATGATTTCTATGGTTTCTGACGTCATTGCCATGATCTCTGAAGTTAACCTGGTAGGTTCCAACAACAGGGAATGGTGGGTTGATACTAGGGCTACCCGTCATGTGTGTGCTGATAAGAGTATGTTTCACTCTTTCAGAGCGGTTGACAATGGAGACAAGTTGTACATGGGCAACTCTGCAACTGCTGATATCAAGGGCGAAGGAGATGTAAGCCTGAAGATGACATCCGAGAAAGAGCTCAAGTTGACTAATGTCTTGTATGTTCCAGAGATTCGCAAGAATCTTGTGTCTGGGTGGCTGTTGAACAAGTTTGGTTTTCGTCTTGGTTTTTAGTCTGATAAGTTTGTTCTTTCTAAGAATCAAATGTATGTTGGTAGGGGATATGCCCTGAATGGTATGTTTAAGCTCAATCTAATGGTTGTTAAGAATGATATCAATAAAATGAATTCTTCTGCTTATTTGATTGAGTCTTCTACTGTGTGGCATGGCCGTCTTGGACATGTAAATTTTAATTCAATGCATCTTTTGATTAAATTTAACTGCATACCTAATTTCCATATTGACTCAAAATATAAATGTAAAACTTGTGTTGAAGCCAAACTTACAAGAGCATCTTACAAATCGGTTGAACGAAAAGCCGAACCACTTGATATGATACACACTGACATATGTGATTTGAAATCACTACCCACAAAAGGTGACAATAAGTACTTTATCACGTTAATTGATGATTGTACAAAGTATTGCTATGTTTACTTGTTAAAAAGTAAAGATGAAGCTATAGATAAGTTTGTTCTATACAAAAATGATGTTGAGAATCAACTTAATAAGAAAATCAAGGTTGTACGAAGTGATAGAGGAGGTGAATATGTGTCTCCATTTGCTGATCTTTGTGCAAAACATGAAATCAGACACGAGTTCACTGCTCCTTATTCACCTCAACAGAACGGTATTGCCGAAAGGAAGAACCGTACCTTGAAGGAAATGGTTAATGCCATGTTGATAAGTTTTGGTTTAAGCCAGGACATGTGGGGGGAAGCCATTCTATTAATCCAACAGCATGTAATTTTCAGAAAAATACTTTTCGTCAATAAACTTGCAAAAATCATAACTTCTTCGTTATAAACTCTTTTTAATCCGTTCTTTCGCCCACGGATTCGTTTTTGAAAGTATTTTCTAAAAATTTTTCCAAAGTTTCCTTTGTGTCTACTGATTTTCCAGAATTTAACAAAATGGGACAGCATGTTTATAAACTTGTTAGAAATCCATTTCCAAGGTTCAAAACTAGTTTCTACATCAACCAAAACTCTTGCAAACTTCACAAAACTATACTAATCCTACCATACACCTTCTTAGGGTGCCATGGGTTCCTAATGACTAGTAATCAAGTTAATTTAACAAGGGAACACCTAAATCACAATCTAGGGTTTGTATGTTTCAAAAGTCTACAAAAATAAAGTGGTATAACTAGTTTGAGCATGAAATTAAGCATGAATACTATAAGATACATATGTTAATTAGATGAAAACATGAAAATAAATTTGAATACTCACTTTGAAATTTTAGGTGATGAGATGATTAGAAACCTTGGATTACTTGTGTTTTTATGGTATGATTCTTGATTAGGCAAGCAAAATGAACAACTTTGATGCTTTAACTTTTGGAAAAACTTCACTTGATCAATGATTTTGGGTTTGGGTCGTGAGGTAGAAGAGAGAAAGAGATGAGATAGTTTTTTTTCTTATCTAAAAGTGTATGAATGATTTTTGGTTTTAGTTTAAGTATGAATTTTTGAGGTTTATTAGTATAGTAATAGAAAGTTAATGCATGAGGTTAAGGGGTGTTCATGTGGCCGGTTAGGGGTGAGCAAGGGGAGGGGGGGGTAGGGGTACTTGTGATTTAATTAGGAAATCTTGTGTATAATAAGTGTACATTTGAGTTATAAGTTAAAATCGGGTACCGGGTTTAATAGAAATAAATGTTAACAAAGTTAACCAGGATAAAATAAAGTTATAAAAATGTTAAAAATATGTTGGGTACAATTACTGAGTGTTCGGGTGATTATTGTTTAGTTTTCACGAAAACCGTCGTAATATTCATAAGCTTACGTTATAAATAAAATAAATTTCCAAAATACTGGGTAACTGAATGTTATAACTTTTATGATGATAAAATGGATATAAAAATATGTCGGGACCATTGTGGGAATATTTAGATATATTCTTCGTGTATAAACCGGGTGTTAACGTTTATTATAAATACTTATAAGGAAAATGTTAAATGTATCAAATATATAAATTTGAAAATCCTGAGAGTGGTATAACATGAAAATGTTGTTATGATGATATGCAGACTGTCTCTAGTCCGTATGCAGTGTCCTTAACACTAATGAAATGAATTCGCACCTAAACCAATCCGGTTACGCGAATTTGAATACCTGTAAACTAAATTTACGATGAAATGAGTAATGCAAGTGAATAGTGAAAACTTTTCCGGAAATGAATAGTGTTTAGTGAATAGTAAATTTCCTAAATGTTTCTCAGAATATCAAATTGACCTCGAAAATGATGAATAGTAAAACGATGAATAGTGTTTTGATGAATAGTGATTTATGAATAGTAAAAAGTCGAAGTTTGGAAAAATGACCTGAAATGGTAAATGACCTGAAATGGTGAGTTGTGACACCATTGAACTCCAAGAACTAATTCACATCCTCCCAATGGTAACAAAATCACATCTGTTTCAAACACCACACCTTGAATCTTCCATTGAAAACCTTTAACCATATACTGACTTACTAGTTTTGTACCCCCAGCTACAGAAACTTAAAGAGGACAAGTACTTCTCAATCTACACCCCAACTTCTTAGCAGTGTAAATGTCCAAAAAATTATGTGTACTTCCTGAGTCCATTAAAATGTGCAACAAATGTCTTAAAACATGTCCCTTAACCCTCATTGTGTTATGAGTAGGCACACCAGACAATGCATTAAGTGAGATATGAGGCATACATTGTTGTTGTTCTTCTTCAATCACATATTGATTCTCCTCATTATCATTATCATTTTCTTCAAAAGATTCCTCAAAATCCTCTTCCTCTCCTCCTTTTATCTCCAAAGTAAACAACTGACCTTCACATTTATGGCCTGGCATATACTTCTTATCACAATAAAAACAAAGATTCTTAGCTCTCTTATCAGCCAATTCCTTTTGAGTCAACTGTTTCCTAGGTGCAGGCATAGAGTTCACAGGTTGTTTGGCCACATTCTGATTCACATAATGATTTGCAGGCATAGGTAAGGTTTGAGTCACATTCCTAGCAGGATAAGCCACATTTCTATTAACATTCCAATTGTTACCAAAATTTCTAGGATTTGATAACAATGGTGTATTCTTTTTCATCACTGCCAACCTAGCTTCTTCCATTTTTGACCAAGCAAACACATCAGGTAGACTTGTGGCATTTAACATTCTCATTAACATACCAATTTCCTCTTTCAAACCATCAATGTAAAGACTAATTGCTTGTTTCTCAGTCAATTCCACTTTATTCAATAAAGACTCAAAAGAATCTTGATATACCTTAATTGAAGTTGTTTGCCTGAGATTCTTTAATTCCATAAGTGCATCTTCAAACACAAAATCAAACCTTTTCTTGATTTGTCTTTCACACACATCCCAAGTGGCCACTTCACCATGTCTTTTCATGAACTGTTTATGCCAATTGAGTGCTCTATCAAACACATGCATAGACACCAATCTAATCCTCTGTTCATCATCATCTACATGATCCATAACAAAGAATTGATTCACCCTATACAACCATCCATTAACATCTTCACCATCAAATCTTAGGAATTCTACTTTTGTTAACCTCCCATATTGATGTCCATTTGAACCACCATTAGAACCACCATGATTATGACCACCATTGCTGGTTCCTTCACCAGATCTCAACCTGGCCATCTCAAGATTCATCTCTTTCATCATTCTCTGCATTTCACCCATTACTTGTTGAAGTGATTCCATTGTAGGATCTTGATTTCTAGTTGTATTTCGTGTTGGACCAGAAGTATTATCACTCATCAACAATGATTAATCACTGAAACAATGACTAATCACTAACCTACTGGGATAATGAAAACTGGTACTGTTCTAGGTTACTCAATCCCACTGCTGCTTGCCAGCTTGTTCAAGATAAGAAAATTTAACGAGAATTTCGGCTTATCTTGTGGTCGTACAATGGATTGACAGTAACCAAATGTAATCAGAACAGTGAAATCAGTGGTGGCTGATTTCTTGACCGGAATCTTGTTTTCTTGCCGGAATTACGCCGGAGAAGATAACGGAATATCAAGAAATGTCAATGTAACACTTCTTGGAAAAAAAAAAAAAGGGTGCCAAGAAAGGGCTCTTGATACCAATTGTAACGTGCTTAACCTGAATCTTATGGAAAGATTGGAGGTTATCACAATCAAAACACTAGAACTACTGAAATGAGAATGTAATTCAAAGTGAAATGATTACTGGATTTGTTATTCAAAGATAGAGTTTGTTACAAATAGTTAAGAGAAATCATTCATCAAAGCTATCTTACAAAATGAAGAATGAAAGTATTTAAGCTATTACAAGATTGGCGGGAAAGTTAGTTGAGTGGGTTTGTTGACTGTTTGACTTGTCACGTGCAATGCACGTGACTCTCTGTTTCAGCATGTAACATAAGTATTTTGATTGTTATTTATTCGTTTTTGTTTTAATTAATAGTAGCATGCACAACTTCACTAATAACTATCTTGTTTGAATGGAGTCGTAATTTTCTTTCTTTACTTGTACTCGATGAGATATAAACTTACGTTTATCTATAGCTCTATGGCCTCCTATATATTTACATGCTCTTTGATCCAGTAACATTAAACAAGAATCTATTGATGGGCTGCAATCAAGTTAACAAGTTAAGGTTAGTAGGTTACCACTGCTCTCTCGTACAACTTACTTGAATTGGTCACAAACCTTTATTATACTTATAGACTCAAACACCGTTCATTCTTGTTCCGGCTTCAACTTAAACTCACAACCATTTAATTAATAGGTTATATAAGGTGGACTTAGATCTACACGTCAAATTCAAATTCAAGTTCAAGCTCATACACATAAAATTAAATTGAGCTCAAAACGTTTTAAAATCTATGCTTTCATTTTATGAAAGGGTAATTACTTGAAATAAGTTCATGTAAATAAATAGATCATATTTATCATTGTCAATTGTGTGAAGAAACTTGGATGATGGAAGAAACCTCTATGAAAGATTGATTGGGATGTAACTGTTAGTGTTAGTGTCTGTGGACCAACAACTTTGAAGTATATGAGGGTTTAAGAAGACTTCAAATTGGAGGTAGGTTTTTAAGTTTAATTTTGTTGTCTACTAGCGTAGACTTTTGGCATATACATGATGAAATTATGTCATGTAAGATTCCTTCATTAAATACAACTTTGAAGTATACATGTTACAACTGTCTCAAATTATGGCCACTGATATCTCATCTTTTGAGGTTATGAAGCACAAAACTACAGCTCTCCAAGTAAACTCATCTTGGTTTACAAAGTCATTTGTCAGTTCTGTTTCTTTCATCTGGTTGCCTTTTTAATGTTTTGGGCATGTATAAGCAATTATGCAAATGTCATGTAACATAAACTATTGTTCAGAAATATGAATTGCTTCATAAATAAAACTCACAAGTATATCTGTTACAATTTCCAAAACTATAACCAAAGACCACGTCTCATCTTTTGAGGATACGAGGCACAAAATTACACTTCTCATCATCTATACTCCCTGCAAAAATGATTAAAATTTTTGACTTTATAATTCCCAGACTATCATACGTTAGGAACAAGGGGCTTGAAGCCAAATAATGCACTACATTCAAATCAAAAACCAACAACGATTGAACACCCAATGATCTCTTTTGGCATGATTTCTGTCTTCTATGTATATTTTTATAAATTGGTTAAGTGCTTACAGAGCCAAAGTTGTACCGAACTGCATTATGGAAAACCAGGCTAGAAGTGAAATCTCCTCCAACCAAACATGTAGCAAGCCAAAGAGAGACTTCGCATGTGATAACTTTTCCTCAATCAGTGCCTCAGAAGAAACTCTTCCTATAATAATGAAAGACTTCACAGACGTCTTCTTATATGTCGATAAGTACTGAAGTAGTACCCAAAAATCAAATTTTAACAGTAATAGATATTGTGTAGTTCCTAAAAAGACTATTATGAAATTAAATTGGCAAACAGAATACCAATGCATTATTGGCCGAACGCGAGCAATCATTAGCCTTTAACATTAAAAGGATGACACGGGGCAGTCTATGCAGAAGTTGTGTGATTTGAGAAAAATATAGGGAAGCATATACATCTACAAAACAAGAAAAAGGTTCTATTAGTCACAATAGAGCCATAACACTTGGGTATTAAGATACAGATGCTCACTTTTCATAACCAAGAGAATGAAACTAGAGCATTTGAAAATGAGACGATAAAATAGGTTATATAAGGTGGACTTAGATCTACTCGTCAAATTCAAATTCAAGTTCAAGCTCATACACATAAAATTAAATCGAGCTCAAAACCTTTTAAATGTTATGCTTGCATTTTATGAAAGGGTAATTACTTGAAATAAGTTCCTGTAAATAAATAGATAATATCTATCATTGTCAATGCTGTGAAGAAACTTGGATGATGGAAGAAACGTCTACGAAAGGCTGGTTGGGATATACAAGTGTGTGTCAATCTCAATGCAGTGAAGAAAAGTCTAAGAAAGATTGATTGGGATGTAACTCTTTGTGAGTTTGTGGACCAACAATTTGAAGTATACTATGGGTTAAGAAGACTTCAAATTGGAAAGTAAACTCATGTTGGTCTACAAGTCATTTGTCAATCCTTTCATCTGGTAAGTCTTGGGATGTAACTGAGTCTGTTTGTAAGTTGTGGACCAACAACTTTGAAGTATACAAGGGTTTAAGAAGACTTCAAAGTAAACTCAATGCAGTAAAGAAACTTAAATGATGGAAGGAATATCTAAGAAAGGTTGTGGAATATAACTGCTTATGACCAACTTTTTTGAAGTATAAGAGGGTTTAAGAAGACTTCAAATTGGAGGTAGGGATAAAAAATAAAAGTTGTTGCCTACTAGCGTAGACTTCAAAGTAAACTCATCTTGGTCTACAAGTCATTTTTCAGTGCTTTTCCATTCATCTGGTGGTCCTTTTAATGTTTTGGGCATGTATACACAATTATGCAAATGTCATGTAACATAAACTATTGTTCAGAAATATGAATTGCTTCATAAATAAAACTCACAAGTATATCTGTTACAATTTCCAAAACTATAACCAAAGACCCACATCTCATCTTTTAAGGATACGAGGCACAAAATTACACTATTAGAATTGTCAGGTACTTTGTATAGACCATGATCCACTGATCCAGCAGTATCAGTTGTGGTTTTCTTATAGCTTATCCACTAAACAATACACTGTAGATTCAAATGTAACCAATTATCATCACTTCATTACTAATCCTTACCCCACAGTTTCTTTTTCGTACAAACGTTTACAGTTATTTCGTGTGGAAATGGAAGACGGTGGTTTGTGTTACTATATGGCTAAGGAGATTTAGATTTCACAACTTTAGCTGCATCCTTCAACAGCATCCACCGAACACCATTCACAAGTTCTTCTACCATGAATAAAACGGCTGCAGCCAGAACACTTTGTACAATCTTTGTGCTCATCCCTTTGTAAAATCCATGGAGCCCTTCGTAGCGTATCATCTTTAGAATTGCATCCAGTGTCCCTGAACGAAAACAGGATTTGTGTGAATATGCGATCTTTTGGATCGTGAAAAGGACAAGAGAACAGCAACATCCCATATTTCGTGGGAGGTAAGTAACAGTTTCATATTTCATAATCACATTTACCTTCATACTGATGTTTTTTGTCTAACCCCATAGCTTGTCTTGCTTGTAGTCTTGACTGCAAAATGCAGACAATAATATATGAGACAAGGGATTAGATAGTTTAATGCTTCTTTAAACACTTGGGTGGTGTAACAGAAGAATAAAAAACTGCCAACAATTTTGAGTTGAGATGAACATTTCGACCCATTTACTTATGTATGGGTCGCTTTGGGTTGTGCTTTATCTCTAACACGTCATTAAGTCAAAATTTTAATTTAAAGATAGTTTAAAGGTAAACGGGTTAATCGGGTCGAAAACCCCAACTTGTCAAACAGGATGAAAGTCATCTAAAGTATGGTTCTTACTCTTATTTTTCGTACTTTTTTTTAGCCAGCATCAAATTTGAATACTCTAAATTAGGGCTGAGCGAAATCAAGCCGAACCGACAAACCGAGCCGAATCAGGTTGAACCGAACCGACCTTATTCGGTTCGGTTTTTCGGTTTTATATAATTATGATTTTTGTTTCAGTTTTACTCAGTTTGGTTCGGGTCAAAACCAAGAAAAATACACCGAAACTATTGGTTAGGTTTCGGTTTCACTAGGTTAACTTCGGTTCGGTACTCGGTTCACGTTTTCCTCAAAATTGGTTTTCGGGTCGGGTTTAGTCGGTTCGACTTGGGTTTGACCCGTTGCTCAGCCCCTAACAAGATAATTAAAAGCATAAGCAGGTTTCCTAAACACAAGAAACTGATATTGCTACTTGTAGAAGCTGAACCATGATCAGATGGTAAGAGCGCTCATGCTTGAGTCAATAGTTTATTGTTATCCAATGGTAAGAGCACTCGTGCTTGAGTCAATAGACCCGGGATCAAGTCTCTTCCTTGGCCTTTGGCTCATATAGGTACCCACCTCCGCAAAACCTATAGGCACACTAGAGAGACTTTGTGGAATAAGAGCTCAGGGGTCCGAGTTTTGGCTTGTGCTCACTCCAGCTGGTGTCCCGCTAGGCCAGGAGAGTTGCCGGAGCTATACCTTGTGAGGTGGACAATGGCTGGTGCCAAAAAGGCACTCGGGTCAGGTGTTCCCGCCAATCTACACCTTTTTGTGGAATTCAGATAATAGTAACTACAACTATTTAAGTGTTTGTTGTATATATATACACATACCATTCTTACAACAATATAGTCAAGCCACATAACTAATACCAATTATTACCTTGTCATATACCCAAGCATCTTGCTGTCTTTTTATTGATCCCGGCTCTGATCACTACGCCAAGTAAGATCTTAGTTTCCCATTTATTATAGTACGTATAAGATGCTTGTTATTCTGTCCTTTTGTCTATGCATTGGTTCATTTATTAATGGTGAGATGTTACATTGGGTATTAAAGAAGACGCCAACGCAACCATTACCAGGCCATGTATCAAGAAGGAGAGGTAGGCTCTGCTGTTCATCAGCAAACTTAAAACAGCGGGTAAACCTTACTTATACTATTAAGCCATGGTACTTATGTAAATCTTGTTATTTAATTGTTTTATGCTTTTCTATCTATGCAGAAGGAATAAAATATCTTGAACGATATTTAAGAAAGGAGAATACATCAAAAAGGAATAAAATCACAAAACATTAAAACACCATGGCAGATGTATATAACTGGAATTCAGTTAAAATATATAGTCAGACCGGGGATACGCAAAAGTTCAAATTGCAACCAAGATTACTACGAATACCGCCTTTGCTCGAATGAGCAACCAAGATATTAGACTCCGATAGTAATTCAATACATTTACCATATAAACGTCTTTTGGGATTTCCGAAAAAGCACAACCACTGTTACATATATCCAATCTTTCAAATTTCAAGTGACTCAACAAAACAAAGAATAAATATCTGCACCATCTGTTAAGAAACAAGGCACCACAAAATCCCCAAAATCCAACAGCAAATCCAGAACCCAAACCCGTGTAATACGATTTCCAAAAATCGTCCCCATCTTTAACATCATCTTCCTTCCCAGCAAAGGTTGCAGCAGGTGGAAGCCCATATCTTGGTGTTAGTGGGGATCCACAGAGTTGATGGTTACCACTGTAGACGGAAGCATTGAAGAGTTGGAGTTGAGGACCAGATGGTATTCTTCCTGAGAATTTATTGTTAGAGAGGTCAAGATAACTTAAGAAAGTTAACTCAGACAAACTCGAGGAAATATTCCCAGAAAACTCATTTCTTGATAAGTCAAGAGCCTGAAGTGATTTCAACCGACCCATTTCCTCTGGAACTTCCCCATGAAGTTTATTTAACGAAAAATTCAAAAAGACCAACTCAAGAAGACTAGTGATCTCATAGGGAAGTTTTCCAGATAAGTAAGTTATTGCCTGAAGGATCAATGCTGTTCAGCAGCTGTAGACCTCTTCCAAATTTGCGTAATGCTCCCTTCCATGCAACCAACGCATTGTCCATGAAAAGAGCATTTTCATCATGATTGCATATAATATATTCAGACACTGAAAATTGGGAAGTTGAAATTTATAAACTTTACTTCGGTTTGGACTAGGAGATATGCAACGTAAGAGGAATAAGAATGAATAATCATATTATCTTGAAACCTTTTCTTAGCCATGGCTGTGAAATTACACACTAATTCTTGTCTTTTCAATACATTTTTTTATTGTTTATTGTTTGGGTTTGGCCCATAGCTCTTAACTTATTCTTGTCATGTCTGAGCTAATCACACTTTCTGAGCAATAAATACCTTGTCTTCAGGACCTCATATGAATAATACATCCATAGGGATAATGTCATGGAATTAAGATAAACAATGCAACATTAGCACATTTTAGGACAATGAATGTATGCATAAATATTGAAAGAAATAAAAAAATATGGCTATAGTTGCAATCTCAAGAGCCTCAATTTCATAATTCATACAACTATACAGGTAATGCATTTCATCTACCAAATCTAATCATATGTTCGAAAAACGTAGCACCCCCTTACAGCGTATAAACAAAGTAGTAGTGCATTAAATCAACAGTAAACTTTAACCATGTTGACTAAAAGCTCTCAAGATAAAAGCAGGTTTAAATATGTATGGTTGCAAGTGTCTTGTTTAGCAATAAGATGGCTTACCAAAAATTCCCCTTTTTTGAGAAGGCATCATACGAACTAGTAAGTTAGCAGCGTGTGGATCACATTGCACAAACCCATGCTTGAACATCATTTCAGCAAACATTCTACGGACCTGTATTGTGTAAACCAAAAGCCTTACCATAAACATTCACCAACTAAACAGCGCCGAACATAAACTGGATATCAGCTCCCAACAGGAAAATCAACCAAAGCAATTCAAAAAAGAAAGACAGCCTTAAAACTTCTGCAACTTGCAGTACAGAGAAAAGGAACCTACTAGCCTTGCAATGTCATGTGGGTTGATTCTAAGTTCTTGGATGCTCTTCAAATCACTGACTTCTGAGCCTTCCACAAACTCCATGGTCAATAATTTTGTGGTACTTAAGTTCCAATATACCGTGGGCGCATACACATAGTCTGCAATATGAGGAGATAACCTTCGAAATTTATCCATACATTTAATGCTGTTCTTGGCCTCATTTAAGAAATCAAGTTCCTGATTATCATTGTAACTTATTAACAATACTATTTTGAATGATACACAGATAACCAGAGGAGTAGAGCACGCATAGAAGCACACATGTAGAAGGATGTCATTACATTTTGAGAAGGAATTAGGTCGAAAGTTTATGTCTAACCTTAGGTAGACTGTCGTGTACTTCATCTACGAACCACCTATATTACAACCCAGGCACAACTATGATTATTACTTATTACCAAATATCCCCATCAATAAACGCATACATAAAGAAATAACAAAATGAAGATAGGCGGAAAGCTATAACATACAAACCTGTAATCAATTGAAGGAAAGAGCCAATGTAAAGTGTTATCAATAAATTCAACTATCAGATAATCTGCAGCTGCAGTATCTGTCATGTGCATATGTTGTACCTGAAACATAAATACAGTATCAAATGAGTTAAGCCATTAACAAAACACATTGAAAGGAACCCAAAAACAAGATGAGTTCATAGTAAGAACTTAAAACCTTCACAGCAACTTTTTGGCGCTGATGAGTTCGAGCAACATGAACTTGAGCAAGGGAAGCACTTGCAATAGGGACAGGGTCAAACTCATCAAATATCTGTATAAGTAATAAGTTTTTCATAAAATCTATGACTCTAAATAACTAAAACAAAAGTAAGAGCAAAGTGAGATTAGGTAAACATACTTCTTCAGGTGCCCCGCCAAGCTCTTTCTTGACAACTTGGCACACACTTGATCATACGAAGAAGTCAGACATTTATTCAACATTGACTCCCTTAACGTTTTAATGTACTCTTGAGGCAGGGACGGAGCCACCTTATGGCTTGGATGGGCCATGGCCAACCCAAGATGTGAATTAACTGCATGTTATATGTATGTATTTTATTTATTTTCAGAACTAAATTGTTTTAGCCCACCCAAAATATTATACTTAGCCCACCTAAAATATAAAGTCAGCCTCATCCAATAGAATATTACAGTAGTAGTTTATGGCGTCAATTAAAAATTTGAAGTTACAGAGTTTGATCGTTCACTAAGTAAACAAAATTACCATATCACCTTTTTTGCAACTTTTTGTATTTATTTTAGCCCACCCGATAACAAAATCCTAGCTCCGTCACTGTCTTGAGGTACCAATATTCCTAAATGAGAACATTCCATTTAGCTAAACGTATAAACTACATTTACTATGAATCCAGTCATCAAATATGAAACTTAGATTCCGACATCAATAGAAAGTTAAAAGGTCCTACCAATTGACAGATATTTTGACCAAGCTTGATGTATAATCCACAGTTTTTGAAGCAAAGTTCTTCAAGCCTACATGCACTCCTGGTGTGGATACTTGTAATCTAAAATCACACCAACATTCATCTAATTTAGAATCAACTTGTAATATAGTAAAAATGAATAGAAAGACTGCACACAAAACATCAACAGCAAAATAAAGTACAAGAACAAATTACCAGATTTTATTGAACATTTAAGCAAATATTACACGATATAAGGCTTAATATCACCCTTTGGAAATAGAAACTGGTTATAAATCCCTAGGGCACCTAACCAACTAAATATAGTCCTATAGATAGATATCAAAGCCATTGTTTAAAAGGAATGGCATAAACATTTTAACCTAACTAAAACATAAAGAGTATTTTTGTGTGTCTGGTTTCAGAGCACCCCTGACTCATGGTTCCAGCTTTCAAGACAGTACAATATATATATTGTGACCCTAATCTTCTTAAGCCAAGAGCTCAAGTAACCTATAACATCACAGAATTTGAGTTACATTTTGATCATTTGGCATCAAACCAACCATCTCCATTACAATCTACAAAATGATCAATTACAACATTTGAATCTTCAATTCGCATGGCTTCTCATAAAACGTAACCCCGCCCGAGCCACCTTTGATGACCAAGACCCATAGAGCCTGGTAAATCACTAGCCCTCCACATCTGTGGCTCCAATAAGTTTGGGGCCAGCTAGCGGGATTTGAACCTAATGGTCAAAAGTTAGCCCAACTCTTATCACAAATCTACAACTGACAACACTTTACAGGCTTTATGCGCCCAAATATAAATCCATACGATGATATATTAGCATCAACTTATTACATTAGTGCAAAATGTGTGTATGTGTGGGTATAACACCTATTGAGGCGTTCCTTTCTTTCTATATACTACTAATCAATTTTTCTACACGCTACTTTTGCATAACTAATTGTTATAATTTCTGAGCCAGTGGAAGACGAAGGTCGGTGGTGGAAATACAAAAGAGCACACAGGTTAACCAACAATGAAACATCATTTTAGATTTTATAATATTGCGCAAATGTGAGAAAATAGTAGTCCATTGTAACCAACATCAATTCCTAGTTCAATAATGGTTCCAATATAACTTAAAGATTGAAAAAGTATATATGAACACTGTGCACAAACAACAACAATACCCAATCTCACTAGAGTGGGTATGGGGGAGGTGAGATGTAGACACTCACACCCCCGCCCGAGGGTAAAGGGACTCCTTCCAGACCTCTGGCAAGTGTGTGTGTGCAAGCAAATAGACTTTATGTGTGGTGTGTTTGAGGATGGAAAAGACAATGACATAAAAGAAAGCATATAAAGCAAAAATATACAAGCCAGCATATACACAAACGCATACCGACATAGAGACAGGAGAACATGCAAGCATATATAAGGAAAATATGGCACTACGGGCACATAAAGATCATATTTCAAAAAGGCAACATATAAGAAGATAAAGCAATACAATCAAATATAAGCCTTAAAAGCACAAGAGCATACAAGTGTAAAAATAATACAAGCATAAAAGCCATATAGCCATCTATGTGATACAAACATTTAAACATAAACAGAATAAAGTTAAACAAACCTACATAAGCCGTAAAAGCATAAAAGCATGAAATCCTACAGGCATGAATTCATAAAACGCTAAATGGTCATACGTTACGCGCAATAAATAAGTCTATGTACTGGGGCTGCAAGACATGAAGGCATATAAAGCAATGTGACTGTATACCTGGGTGTGGTCAACTATTCCCACAAAGCTACCAGTCTACCATTATCTCTACACCTATGCACCCTACTCATTTACCTTAATCATAGTTCTCCACGTGTTCTTACCAGAGGTGATATCCTCGATCAATAGAAACTCCTTCAGGTCAAACTTGAGTCTGTCCTCCCACCTGAGCGTGGTCTACCCCTTCTCCTCGAGCCATCGACAGTAATAGACTCCTAACTCTACACAAACACACTTCGAAAAAACCATAATTCTAATAAATTTCATATGCAAGCGAAAACTGATTATGAGCTTAACAATAAGGATTCTACATATCAAATTACTTACCATATGCAGCATATATAAGCAGTTTGAACCATAGCATAACATTTGGCGTTCCATTGTTTCATCAAAGTGTTTTAAGAATGTACGATTTTGTATCAGCTTTAGTTAAAAAAAAAGTTGCCAAATTAACAATGAACATGAAAACCCGTTGTAAAAGTGAAATATACTATTTAGAACAATAAAAATATTTTTTAATGGCTTAAGTGCTTAATTGACAAAAAAAAATCCTATATAATGGCTTTATCGACAATTAAGGGGTGTTTGTTTTAGCTTATTTATGTGGCTTATAAGCTTATTGAACTTTTGAAGAGCCAATAAGGGGTTGTTTGTTTAAGCTTAAGTTTGGGCTTATGAGTTTATTCGACTCGGCTTATATTTCATAAACTTACTTTTTTAAGGCTTAATTTTGGATTTTTGAGCTTATTGTCACTTTATTAAGAAAAATAAACCCATAAGCTAAGATAATAAGCCAGAAAAAATGAGCTTATGAAACATATGCCGAGTTAAATAATCTCGTAACCTCAAAAAGAAGCTTAAACCAAGCTCAGGTTTTGGATAAACTCAATCGGGTATTAAATCGACCTGTTCAAGTCAACGGGTCACCGGGTAACCCGGTTTGACCACCAGGTCTATATAATTAACTGATGTAATCATGTAATCTGTAAAAAAAAGAAAAAAATCAAAACCCGGCCGGGTCACCGGGTTGACCCGGGTCGTCTTTAATCCGGCGGGTATAACTGGGTTTCGAATATTAATTTGGCCAGTGCATTTGAACCGGGTTTGAAAAAATTGGGTAAAAGAAACAAACATTAGTGCAAAATGCATTTGGCTTTTGTGACATTAGCCCTGTTAATGAATACCTGATGGTGTGTGTTGGTTGATGCTAATTAATTAGCCGGAACCCCCTCAATTTCAACTCATTGCAGCCGCTGATGTTTTTTGGTTACCTCCAAAAAACAAATGAGGGAAGAAAGACACGTCACCTTTTTCTAATAACTTTATCCAAACACTCACCTTTTTCAAAAAACAAATGAGGGAAAAAAGACACTTGACCTTACTAGTCACTTTTTCCTAAAAGGTGACAATTTCACAATTTTAAACTATTATACAATAGTATAAAACACGTGTACTGTTCATCAAAGCTACAGTGTTCTAACATTTGTACAGTACATGTTCTGAGTGTTGCTACAGTATCCTCTCACCTATAAAATCCACCCCCACCCCTCATTTGTGTTTCTTTGTTTCTGGATTCTTCATAACCGCAGACACACACACACACACATAGTAAAGCTCACCCACCTAGATCTAGCATAATTTTTTTTTGTATTCATTTTTTTTTTATTCACATGTTTATGTTTAATTGCAGGTTTCAAGTATTTTGGGTGTGATCCATGAATTGCCAGAGAGGATGGAGTCCGACTGCCACGAATTTTTTTGGGAAGGTATTCGGAATCCTTAATTTTTAGTTCTATTAACTTTTTATGTGATTAATTACATGCTTGAGCTCTTTAACAGTTGATATTTTGGATTAGGGCTTGGACATAATTTTGGGGGTTTCCTCAATTAGCCTCTTTTTTTTTTTTTTTTTTTTTAATTTGTTTTTTTTTTTTTAATTTGTTTTTAACAATTTTGGGGGTTTAGAAATATAGGGTTTCTGTTGTGGAAAATTGTTGTTCTGGTTTTTATTTATTTTATTTTTTGGGTATGAGGTGGTGAAAGCTAACGAATTAGTGGAAAATGATAAAGCAGTGGAAGAAAAAAAAAAGATTTTAAGCGGAAAGATGGCGTCCAGGTTAACTAAGTTGGTATTTGATGGGTTTGAATTTGATTGTGTTTAGGTTTCTAGGTTTTGAAATTTATGCTCTTTAGTGCGGTTAACTATTGGTTATGATTTTGTGGTAGAAAATCTTGGCGAGGTAGCTGCATAGCGATTGTGTTTGCAGCCATGGTGTGTGGTGGGTGTTCCTTCAATGTTTGCAGCTCTGTTGAGATAATGGGTGGCTCGATGAAATAAATGAGCACTTACCTATGGTATAGCAGTGTTAAATCTGCTTTCTTTAATTGTTTTTGTGTCTTTTGCATTGCAGCCATGCTGTTGATTCACATCCTATTCCTTTGCTATGATTTTGACATTTTCTATTAGAGGATGTTTGTTCTGCTTAAACATAATATTTGTTCTTCTTTTCAGCATCTCAATATAGGATCTCATATGGCCTCGGTTTGGTGCTCAAATGGCCCCAGTTGACTATCGAAATAGGACGTAAATGGATGTGTGTTGGGGCTGAAGTTTGGGCCACAACAGGGCAGCTACAGGACTGAAATGGACGTGGAATTGGGGGCTGAAGTAGGCGCTGCCACGGGTGCGTGTTACAGCTGAAAAGGATGGGTTTGAGGTGACGAAACGGGTCTGAAAAAGGTGTCTGCTACTTATGAGGTACATGATTAGTATCTTTATGATCAACTGCTGTGTACTTTATATGTGTTTGTTTATGTTTAGGGTTTAAGGACTAATTTGGTTTTGGTGTGTACATTGAGATCTGGATTATGTAAAATATATATTTAACTAATTGTGTTGAGTTTATATGGTTGGTTGTGCATTTGTGCTGGTATTGCTTATATTGAGTTGCCTCTTTAGGCATTCGAGGGGCGTTTGTTTAAGCTTATATGTGGTCTTATGACCTTATTTGATTTCGGCTTATACTTTATAAGCTCCAATTTTCCGGCTTATTTTCAGACTTATAAAAGTTTATTATATAATAATAGACTTATATAAGCCCACAAGTCTCAAAATAAGCAAGAAAATTGGGGCTTATGAAATATAAGCTGAAATACAAATAAGCTCATAAGCAACATATAAGCTTAAACAAACACCCCCTCGGTATATACGATTTTTGTATTTTAAGTGTCTGTATTCTTAGTCACATGGTTACTCCTATAGTGTTGGAAATTCTACTCTATGTATAGTTGATTAGTTGGTTTGGATTAGGCGGAGCATCACTATATCGTGTTTGCAGCCACAGCGGGTCGGATGCCCTTTTATCCAGTTCCAGCTCACATATCTGAGCCAAACCTGATTTTTTCTTATATGTCATTTCTGTTTTTCTTATATGTCATACAGTTTGAAAAAATTTGCAAATATGGGATTTTTTCACGATTTTGTATATAGTTTTTCTTATCTGTTTTTCTTCTAAGAAGAATGTCTATTTTTAACGATTTTGTATACACGGGTTGAACCCAAAGATGGGATTTTTTCAAATAGTTTCTAAGAACAATGTCTCTTTTAATTAAAGGTATGTATATGCTTTTACTATTAGTTTGTTGTTAAACCACAACTATGTTATATTTTGGGTTGTGAAATCAGATACTATTGGATTGTTAATAGATGTGATGAAATTGCAGGTGTGGATATTTTGTCACATATGGACACATATTTAGAGAACATTTATGGTTAACTTGCAAGGTAACGTGTCCAAATGTGTTAAGATACATCTATAAAGTGTGTCGAGAGATGCTTTTTTGTTTAACATGTCAAATTGCGCTAAATGATCTGCCTTATATGCTGCCCTTCTGTGTAGACAACTTGGATTCGAGACGGACTGATGATGGTCTTTGGAAAAGGACGGCTACTTTTGGTGAGCACCTTCCTGTTTTAACGAATGGGTTGATTTAAAATATATTAAACGTCAAGAATATGGCCCAGATGTTTGGTTGCTTCATGTGTTTTTGCAGGACTGTTTTAAGTCAAGGAATAACTGCTAATTTACAAGTTGCGTTGCCAAATGAGGCATTCTTATGGTAGCTCATGTGGAACCTAATTTACGTGTTTAGGTGATGAAATAGGAGCTCAGATAGGTGGGTTCAAGGTGCTGAAATAGCTCAATTTGGAAGCTCAAATGAGTGTCAGATTGGCTTGCTAAAACAGGTGCATTTAGGTACTGAAATGGGTGCGTTTAGAGCATAAAATTGGTCACTTTGGGTGACGAAATGGGCCAGAAATGGGTGTCTTTGGGAGCTGCAGTGGGATGTTGTTGAGGATCAAACTGTCAAAAGTAAGCTGCAGTTGGATATTGTTGAGGATCGAACTGTCAAAAGTAATATAAGAAATGGGCGGTGAGGATGTTGTTGACGGTGAAGTGGAGGATGACAGTTCCTGCGGAGGCGAGGAGATCAAGTGGGAAGAATGGTGATGGTGGGTATGTTATTCTAAGGTATTTCAACGGAGGTAGAGTGTGTGCCAACGCAAGAGGCGATGATGCTTAGAGATAGGGTCGGCCAAGCGGGTCCTGAATCTGTAAGTGACCTGTAGCTTTCATATTTTATCGCATTTTCCTTTTGAGATATAAAAATACATATACACACATACTAAATGTAACATGCCACCCCTGTTACTGATGTAGTAATCATATGTGCACATATAATGGCATAATGCACAATATGAATCGGATATACTTTACAGTTTTCTCTCTATGGATTAATGGCGCAAGATGCTTCGCTCGGTGTTTTTTTTTTGCAGCGGCTAGATATGGATACTCTGATGTCATGATTGCTAGAGCTGAAATGGGGTGGCCACATGCTGGTGTCCCGACTCAGATGGTGTAAATGTAGAAACTGCACCGCCGTATAACCGTAAAGTTATAAGAAAGATGACTGCTGTCCCAGCTAAAGGAACTCCGCCTCGGCCAGGTACATTCAGGTTATTCAGACCTCCTTATGAAATTGTTATTCCTTTACGCATAATCTTTGAGGTGGTTTTAGAAAGTCTTTATATTGTGTTTTCCTTACCCAACTACCTTCTACATCATTCAGATTTAGTATAGAGGTGGTCGTCTTGACACATTAACTTATGAACAGGTCAATTGAAGTCATGTTTTATAATTAGGTGGTCGAATGAGTACTGTAGAACAAAAGGCCGTCTACAGTTAACTTATTTATGCATTTATTTAATAAAAAAAAACCCCGATAAACTCACCTTTTTTAAAATATGAGCTTATTAGCTTATCATTCTCATGACATACAATACAAATGATGCTATATGTTTCAACGCATCTTTGCTTTTCTAAGTTATTAGTGACCTGTGTGTGTTAGTTACATATATACTTTCAATATTTTGTGGCTCTTTTTAATAGTGACAAACTCCCACCTCCTGCTTTTGATAACGACCAATAGTAGCTTTTTTTTAATTCATTTGATAAATTTTCATCTTTCATGTATTTGTTTGGTTATCTTCATTTATTTGCTATTCTAAGGATTATATGTGATTTAAATGTCTTTGCCTCATTGATATTGTGTCTTTTGATTTCTATACAAATATATGAAAAAAATGAGTTTAGTTTAATTTGCATGTTTTTATAGAATCTTTTATATCCTTTCTCCCAATAACAGATTGTAATTAGTAAAAAGTTGCATGCAGAACACAAATAAATTTGTCTAATTACTACCAGAACAAAAAAGTTGGGTATGCCATGTGTGCAAATGCAACAAGAGTTAGCTGTAATTCACATTATTGAATAATGGACGATAATGCTTTTTTCTTTAAACTGATATATTGTCAATGATTCAAAATTTGAAACTCTCTTACGATGGAGGGGTTGGAGGCCATGTTTATGACTCCACAAATCGTTGAATTATTTTTCACTTAAGATTTTTGGATTTAGAATAACTGACGATCATAAGTAAGATTGTTGAATTGCTGATCAAATTAGCATCTTTAATAAGCAATCCCAAACGCCCCCTTATTTTGTTTTTGTATCTATTAGTTAATACAATATTATGATGTTCATATGAAAGAAAGATGTGCACACAGCTTCCAAGATAATACTGCTTTCATTTTTATTTTTTTTAGCTTTTGGGCCAGCTCTTAATTTGCTTACATGAATCGTACAGAACATGATATTTGTATAGAAAACAAAAGACACAAGGTACATGCTCCTTACTAATTTAAAAATCTTATTCTAGCTGCCACCTTCGTTACGGCTGCCTAATGTACCAATGTTGCAGAGTGCGCGAGCTGAACGCGAGCATGCGATTGCTGCAAAAGGGTGAATACTTTGCTGTCGATTGGTGGCTTCTCGAAGCGCCTTCTATTGTTCAGAGCCCATCAAGTTTTAGTGATACACCCATTGTAGATGCAAGTCGCACGGAATCATAAGAAGTGAGCTCTACAACCATTGTAGATGTAGAAGCGGCGACACGTAGCTGGCTTAGTGAACCTGTTGTGAAAGAGCCAACAGGTAAATTTATTTGCATTATTCATTAATCATGCCACTTTACTTTTTAAAATAAAATGTAGTTACCAGATTTATTTAACTT
Source organism: Artemisia argyi (assembly GCA_030686995.1). NCBI lineage: Eukaryota > Viridiplantae > Streptophyta > Magnoliopsida > Asterales > Asteraceae > Artemisia > Artemisia argyi. The sequence continues at coordinate 43,288,833 of CM060706.1, forward strand.
GAAAAAGCACCTGTGGCCTAATGGATAAGGCACCTGACTTCTGTTCAGGCGATTGTGGGTTCGAGTCCCATCGGGTGTGCTCCTTTTTTTTATTATTATTATTTTTTTCAAATTGAAATACATTTTTTTGGGGTTTTACCAGCCTGTCAAAACTGTTGTTGACTTGGTTATGAACAGGTTAGATATGCATCAAAACCAGCTCCATTGATGAGATTATTAGAACCGATTAATGGAGAAGACTAAATCAACTGAGCCGGCCATCGCCACAAGAAGGGTTGGCATCAGACTTATTCAATGTAAGTCTTGAATGCTTTTTTCGCATCTGTGCAGTTTTGCTTTTGTTTTACTATACTTTGCATACAATGAGATGGACTAATGTGGTATTAGGCCACAATATAAATAGCCAAAGAAGCCTGAAAAGTAAATGCAATGAATCATTCCAATGCAATAAATCCACACGCTCCTTCATTTTCCTATGCAACACTATTATGAGCCTTTAAAACCATGCTTTCAAGCATGAAACAAAAAGCCTCCTACTTTAAATTTTACATGGTAGACACGTTTTTTCATTGGCTGTCACATATATTTAGTTTACTACTTATTTAAAACAAAAAAATCTCCACAAAATGCACTTAAAAATCTGTATTGAACATGTTTGACAAGTACAAACATTTTCATTGCTCTTTTTTCTCAGCTAACCTACATGTACAAAAACCCCGCCGCAACGCGCGGGTTTATACTGATGTAGCATAAAATTGTTTGCGGTTGTTGACCATACTGAGCGAAAGTCATACCGCAACTGTTTGTGCATATATAGGTTTATCTTTTGATTAGTTGAGGGTAGTCTCCATTAGGAAAGGGTATTAAACTAGCATTGGGAAAAGCAAAAGCACCAGTAGCAGCTGTATGCAATGTGCTACTTGACACACGATGTCACAGCCATCACAGCTGAACACTTGATACTCTTCTATACACTGTGATGCAGATACCATCATCCGCTCATTACCTGTGAAAATGTCAAAAGTGATTGAGAATGGTATCTGTAGTAGATGAAAGGTGGTGTTTGGATTATGTAATTTAGAAGAAATTATGCAATTAAACAGCCCCAAAGAAGTTAACTAGAAGAAATTATGCAGTTAAACAATGTAATACTTGGTTTTTTTCAATTATAGGTGCCCGTTACTTTTTTGGAGTCCTCAAGGCCTGCAGAAATGATCTTGAAATGCACATCCTTTTTCTATAAATGAACTACTTTTTTTGGTATGTATATTTTTTATCCTGTTTGTTAATTTATTTGTTAAACATTAGCTGATGAAATTGGATCTAACAATGAATAATTTATTGCTGCTACGATTCAAGCCGTCAAATTATAAATTTTATTAACCCTTTGGATGTTTTTTGCTACTCGATGGGCAACTTAATTTTATGTTTATATGTTTGTGATATGCAGACGTGACGGTACGAACAAAGCTTATGTTAAGCTAACTCCAAACTACTATACTTTGGATGTCGCAGACAAGATTTGCATTACACGAGAATGGAACTTCTGTGAGGCAGCCTAACACATACATAGCAAGTGTAATCTTCTTATCCTCAAAGGTATCCTGTCATGTCTACAAATATATAAATGTTGCCATACGCAAAAGACAAACAGGGGTGGAGTCCGAATTTTAGCTACTTTGTTATTTGACTCAAATAATTGTTGACATATAGGGCTGTGGTGTTTGGAAAATCATGTGCAGAGGAAAAGGAATAGAAGGAATAGAGTATTGTCGTCCAAGTCCAAGTCTTTAGAATTTGTTAAAGCAATACCTTTTGTGGACAAACTTAATCGACGGAGAGAACTGGAGCAAGGATGTTCTGTTGCTCCTTTGTTTTCTATCATTATTTGTGTTAGCTTTCGGAAAATTGCTGCTACTATCGTATATAAACGGCCCGTAGCAATGCGCTGCCTCCAAAACATCGTATGCAAACACCCCGCGGCAACGCGCGGGTTATCCACCTAGTTATGATTATTTATGGGTAACATTTTTTTTAAGCCAAATTGTACAAAAGTAGTGTACCCAACGTATACATAAGGATAGTGCTGATTGATGCTTGAGGAAAAATGCGAGGAATGGGAAAGAAGGGCTGACTCGGACGGGCTGGTGGATAGGGATTACGTGGATTGGGCTAAGGATAGTGCTGATTTGGCAGGTCTTGAAACCCTTAAAACGATGGACCTGAAGCAGAAAGCGAGAGTGAAATGGGCAATAGATGGAGACGAAAACTCGGCGTTTTTTCACGGTCTTTATAGAGCTAATCTGGGTAGCGGCAGAATAAGTGGGCTGGATGTTAATGGTCAGTGGGTGTCGAATCCTAATCATATAAAAAGAGAGGTGCTTTGCTTTTTCAGAGACAAGTTTAGAAGACAGGAGAGGGTGCGGCCTAGGTTGGTATGCAACAATCTCAAAAGGTTATCGGCGGCCGAAAGCTCTTTGATCATCGGTCCGTTCACGATGGAAGAGGTCAAAAAAGCTGTTTGGGATTGTGGTGGCGACAAATCACCAGGGCCAGACGGTTTTAACTTTAATTTTTTTCGAAGATTCTGGGATCACTTCAGTTTGGATTTCTTTAACATTCTGACTCAATTTCACGAGTTGGGGACGATTAGCAAAGGGTGTGGGGCGTCTTTTATTCGGCTTATCCCGAAGGTGGAGGATCCGCTATCGCTTAGGGACTACAGACCGATAAGTCTGGTGGGGTGTATTACAAAGGTTATCTCGAAGGCTCCGGCTAACCATCTTAAGATGGTCATCGGTTCGGTTATTTCGGATGTACAAATGGCGTTTTTAAAGGACCGTTACATCTTAGATGGTCCGCTTATTCTGAATGAGATATTGGCATTGATTAAAAAGAAGAAAACCCCTTCTTTTTTATTTAAAATCGATTTTGATAAGGCGTTTGATTCGGTCGATTGGGGTTTCATTGATGATATTCTTGGCCAAATGGATTTTCCGGAGAAGTGGAGACTTTGGGTTCGTGGGTGCCTTCAGTCTACTAGGGCGTCGGTGTTGGTTAATGGGTCTCCGACCTGGGAATTTCAAGCTCACAGGGGTGTGAGACAAGGAGACCCGCTCTCGCCTTTTCTCTTTATCATCATCATGGAAGCCTTAAATGACATAATGGTTAAAGCTAAAGTTTCGGGTATGTTTAAAGGCTTTTCTTGTCCAAACAACGGGCCGAATATTTCGCATCTTCTTTTCGCGGACGATGCCATCATTATCGGTATGTTTAAAGGCTTTTCTTGTCCAAACAATAGGCCGAATATTTCGCATCTTCTTTTCGCGGACGATGCCATCATTATCGGGGAGTGGTCGGAATACAACGCTAGATGTCTTGCTAGAGTTCTTCGTTGCTTCCATCTGGTCTCCGGGTTAAAGGTTAATCTAAACAAATGTTCCTTTTTTGGTCTTAATCTTTTGGATGCGGAGATTTTGCAGGGTGCAAGTATCTTTAATTGTCAAATTGGGTCATTACCGTTCGTGCATCTTGGCATCTTGGTGGGTGGTAATATGAATAGGGTGAATAGTTGGAATCCGGTTGTGGCAGCGTTTGAAACCAGACTTTCGTTGTGGAAAGCTAAGCACCTATCCATGGGTGGGAGGCTCATCCTTACGAAAGCGGTTCTTGACAGTTTGCCTATATACTATTTTTCTTTATTCAAAGCCCCGAAATTGGTGATTGATAAGCTCGATAGGTTACGGATGAACTTTTTATGGGGGATAGAAAACGGGAAAGCTAAAACTCACTGGGTGGCGAAAGATAAAGTTTGTAAAGCAAAAAAAGATGGTGGCCTCGGTTTAAGTTCGCTGGAATTCATTAATCGAAGCTTGCTATCGAAATGGATTTGGAGATATAAAACGGAACCGAGGAGTTTGTGGCGGAAAGCTATCTTCTCTTTTCATGATAGCGGTAGACGTCTCTCGTTCATTCCGTGTAACAAATATTTAACGGGAACTTGGAAAGAAGTGTCAAAAGTTGAGGGGTGGTTGAGCAAAAAAGGTATTCAAATTCGGGAGATGATTCGCATGGAAGACTTCAAGTGGATATGGGAGGGCGATAAAGGTAACAAGTTCACGGCTCAATCGCTTCGAAAATTTCTGGAAAATAGTAATGGTACGGCTGAGGTAAACGGGTACTTGTGGAGCAGACTTGTTCCTACCAAAGTGAACATTCATTGTTGGAGATCTCACATAGATAGAATCGCTACCCGGGACCAATTAGCGAAAAGGCATGTTCCTCTAAACTCTGATATTTGTGTTCTTTGTGAGGAGTTTCCTGAGAACTCGTTACACTTGTTTTTGCATTGTGGTTTGGCGGATGCGGTTTGGTGCGTCATTGGGCAGTGGTGTAAGATAAGTCCGTTGTACGCTTTTGATATGAAAGACTTCTTCTCCATGCACAAGAATCTGGTTAGTGACAAAAAGAAAAAGGTAGTCATAAAAGCGATTATTAGAGTTGGCTGTTGGTGCATTTGGCGGGAGCGAAACGAGGCGATTTTCCGGAATAGAAGACCGTCGATGGCGCATATTATAAAGGACATAAAAAGTTTATCATACTTATGGTGTATAAATAGAAGCAAAAATCTTAGTATGGAGTGGTTGGATTGGTGTTCTTTTAGTTTTTAGTTTGTTTTTGTTTTCCCGGGCTCCTCGTGCGTCTTGCTCGTTGGGGTTTCCGGTTTTTTGAATGAAAGTTGCTGTTCCAAAAAAAAAAAAAAAAAACGTATACATAATTTTAACTTAATGTACCTCATTTTTATTTTCTCAATTTAGTGTACAAACTTTTTTTTTATTGGAGTGTAAGACCACCGACAGGTTTTCAAGACATTTAACCAGTTATCAAATTTTCCGATGACCTTTTAGATGACCAGTTTTTCAGCAACACACCACCACCACCTTCATCTATGACCAACCATAGTTGGCTATGATGGTGGTGTTGTTGTGGTTCCAACTACAGCCGGTGGTGGATGTGATGATGGTGGTGTTGGTGGATTATGGTGATAGATGAAGGTGGTGGTGATGGTAGGCATGGCCGGATTTTAAGGTGTGCAGAGTGTGCAACCGCACAAGGCCTCAAATTTTTTGGGGCCTCCGACGTTATAACGCATGGGCTGTTTTAATTAGGGTTTAAGGTACAATTGATGAGCATGTACTCTAAAAGTTAATAATTCTGTTGAAGTGAAAGGTACTTTAGTTACAAGTGATGGAAAGAAAACAAAAAGGGAAAATTGTCAAAAAATACATCGAACTTGCTATCTTTTACTATTGTATGCAATGAAATTTTTTTTTTTCCCTATTGTAGTCACAAACTTTCTTAATCTTCCTATTTAGCCATGAAATAGACATGACATGGAGTTAATTACATAAATTTACATGAATCGTCCTTGTGGCTCAAAAAGTTTACACCATTCGTCCTTGAAATAATTACATAAAAGGTCCCTGTAGCTCAAGAGTTAAAATATTTGCATCGTTAGTCCTCATTGAGTTAAAATATGGGATAATGATTTCTAAATGTATTCAACTTAACACGTTTTACTAAGTTGTGTATTGAACTTTTAATTTTGGTAACTTGGGGTATGAACTTACTAATTATTACGTGGTTGTGTACTAACGGGCTGATTAAGGTTTTCTGTTAGATTTATTTACATAAGCCGTCCTTCTCGTTAGTACCAACTTGCAAAATAAGTCCTAACGGTCGTTAAATGAGTAAGAGAGAATTGCAAAAATCGTCCCTAGCTTTTTTTTTTTTTAATTTATTTATTTAACTAGTAATATTAGTAGTATTTTGTTTATACCTTTTTATCCGTTTTTCTTACGTTTTTGTCCATTTTCTCACGTTTTTTTTCGTTTTTCTTACGTTTTTATTCGCTTTTTCACTTCTTTTTTTTTCCGTTTTTCTTACGTTTTTTTCGGTTCTTCTTACGTTTTTTCCGTTTTTATACGTTTTTGTCCATTTTTCTTACGTTTTTGTCCGTTCTTCATACGTTTTTTCCGTTTTCATACGTTTTTATCCGTTTCTCTCATGTTTTTCCCGTTTTTATCCGTTCTTCTTACGTTTTTTCAGTTTTCATACGTTTTTGTCCGTCTTTGTTACGTTTTTGTCCGTTCTTCTTACGTTTTTTCCGTTTTCATACTTTTTTATCCGTTTCTCTCACGGTTTTCCCATTTCTGTCCGTTTTTCTTACGTTTTTGCCCATTCTTCTTACGTTTTTTCAGTTTTCATACGTTTTTGTCCGTCTTTGTTATGTTTTTGTCCGTTCTTCTTACGTTTTTTCCGTTTTCATGCGTTTTTCTCCGTTTTTCTCACGTTTTTTCCGTTTTCATAAGTTTTTGTCCAATTTTCTTACGTTTTCATCCGTTTTTCTCACGTTTATTCCTTTTTCATACATTTTTGTCCGTTTTTCTTACGTTTTTGTCCATTCTTCTCACGTTTTTCCGTTTTCATACGTTTTTGCCCGTTTTTATCTGTTACTCTCACGTTTTTCCCTTTTTTGTCCGTTCTTCTTACGTTTTTGTCCGTTTTCATACGTTTTTCTCCGTTCGTCTCACGTTTTTTCCGTTTTCATACGTTTTTGTCCATTTTTCTTACGTTTTCGTCCGTTTTTCTCACGTTTATTCCGTTTTCATACGTTTTTCTTACGTTTTTGTCCGTTCTGCTCACGTTTTTTCCGTTTTCAAACGTTTTTGTCCATTTTTCTCACGTTTATTCCGTTTTCATACGTCTTTGTTCGTTTTTATCCGTTCTTACGTTTTTTTTTGTTTTTCTTACGTTTTTGTCCGTTCTTCTCATGTTTTTTCCATTTTCATACGTTTTTGTCTATTTTTCTTACGTTTATTCCGTTTTCATATGTTTTTGTCCGTATTTCTTACGTTTTTATCTGTTATTCTTACGTTTTTTCTGTTATTCTTACGTTTTTGTCCGTTTTTCTTACGTTTTTGTCCGTTCTTCTCACGTTTTTTCCGTTTTCATACGTTTTGTTCATTTTTCTTACGTTTTCGTCCATTTTTCTAACGTTTTCGTGCGTTTTTATCATGTTTTTTCCGTTTTCATACGAAAAAAATTTTTAAAAAATTTTGAAAAAAAAATTAAAAAAATAATTATCGAAAAAAAAATTCTTAAAATATTGGAAAAATAAAAAATACTTTTTTGGAATTTTTTAGAAAAAAATTTAAAAAAAAAATCTAAAATATATATTTTTTTTAAATCGAAAAAAATTATTTTTTCAAATAAAATTTTTTTAGAAAAATATTTGAAAATAAAAATATTTTTTAGAAAAACGTATGAAAACGGAAAATATGTAAGAACGGAAAAAAACGTAAGAAAAACGGACAAAACAGGAAAAACGTGAGAGAAAAGGATAAAAAAGGACAAAAACATATGAAAACGGAAAAAATGTGAGAAGAACGGACAAAAACGTAAGAAAAACGGACAAAAACGTATGAAAACAGAATAAACCTGAAAAAAACGGACGAAAACATAAGAAAAATAGACAAAAACGTATGAAAACGAAAAAAGATATGCTCAAAATTCAAACTATCCTCAGCGCGAAAGAAAAAATATAGATAGAGACCATGTAGCCCAAAGAAATAAGTTGTCGAGTAAATGAGCTACGCATATGAGAAAAATAGCAAAGAAACGACACTGTAGCTTATGAAAGACGGTGTTGATAAAACAACTAAGGTTTACCGATGTTGCCCAAAATTGCAACCACTATCCAGGATCATACAATGTGGACTGCTAATCATGTTGTTTTTTACTTTAGTATCATGTAACAGGACTGATTTCAAGGACAATTGGTACAATGCGAAAATATACTCATGCATTCATATGTGAATAATAAAAATGGATGACAGATATCAAAGTCTATGAGCTGTGAGTCGGGCTTGCGTTGGTTGTTAAGTCGTCAAACAAGTTATGTTTAAGGGAAAAATTATTCCGGTTACTAAACAACAAAGTATCAAAACCATTAAACATCCCAAATATCAAAACGACTTAAAGTCGATTTACTCATAAAACTGTCACAACCAAAGTAAAAGCAAACCTATGCTATATATCGACCATAACTAAATAAATTCATCACCGACCATTTTACACACTAGAATCATATATTATCGCTAGACTAAAACAAAAGACCATGTCAAAGAAAAGCAACCAACGAACCAAAATCATTAAACTTAATGGTTATGAGGGAGTGGTGGTGGAGGCTTGCATTGGTTACACGTTGCAAATAAACCGAATGTATCTACTTGTTTGATGAAATTTGTCATGTTGGCCCACCCTCCAAATCCGAAACCAATCACAAAAACCCAAACCACGATGAATATGTTCACAATGTACATGGCCGTCCAGCTAGGCAGAAAAAATGGTGGCTTCTCCGCAGCATTCTGCATAAAACAAGCTTAAGGTGAGCCACTCGATTCAAGGTTAGGTTTGTAATGTGAGTGGGTCAGTGAGCCAGCTCAATGTTTAGATTGATTAAGTGCAATAATAGCAAGAATGTGACTGATCACTAATGCATCTAAGCCAATAAATCAATGATAATGAAATGTCACCAAACTTTTTTTCCCACTTTCAACCCCTTAATTAAAAAGGTATGAATGGAAGGTACATTCTAATCTCGAAAATATTCATGTGATGTGATCTGATTATTTGGTTTTGCATATGTGTTGTATAGTGCTTGCCGTCTAAAAACCGATTTCACATTTAAAACAAAATCACCAACTTATATGCAGATTTTATTTGAGTACTAGAGGCAGCGATTTTGACCCGTTTACTTGTGAATGGGTCGATTGAGGTTAGGTTTTATCTCTAATATGTCTAACATATCAAATGTAAAAACTTGGATTATTTTATAAATAACATACACTTTCTGTCATATTTGACACAATGATTGGTTATTGAACCAACTAACCAACCCACCTTGGTTTTACCCGTATCAGAACTTACCCGTTTTAATCGAATTAATTTTGACTTTTTAACTCAACCTGCCCATTTTTCACCTCTAGTTTTGATTACCTGTAGGTTTCTTAGTTTGAATCTATTAGAAATTGAGATTTTAGTGACAGTGTGGATGGATTACCTGGCGAGCAGAAGCCTTTCGGTAAGTAAGCATATGGGCTAGAGCAGGGATAATATAGACAGTGAAGCTAACCAACAAAGCCCCAACAGCCGAATTGATTGGACCAAAAAACGGGTAGATGATGGCTAGGAACCAAATTGGAATCACAACTGGCAACCTAGCCAATGCCCGTAAACATATGCTCTTTGTATCATGCATTCCCAATACTTTCTCCCACACAAAGTACAGAGGAGTACACGCAAAACCAAATGTTATAAACTGCAAAATATAAGGCAAAAGAACAAACACGAATCAGTCAACACAAGAATCAAACAGCCATAGTAACTCAATTAACCGTTCCAAAATTCATACCTGATGGATGACCATGAGAACAACGGCTGTATCACGAAAACGAGTTTTTAGCAGAAGGGAAAAAGCATTGGAGTGGTTTAAAAGTTGATCACCAAAGGCCCAATACATTGCAGCAGCTGATGGGAGTGTTAACGTGAACACATATAATGTTGCAAACAGATATATGTACTTAAATTTCTGTGGCTTCCGCATCGCATGCATTATTTTACTGCAATAAACATGTAACTCAAGTCATTATTAACTTAAATTGACTAGAAAAAGAAAACTAAACTTTAATTTAGGACTGAATACTAACACTGTGACAGCGTGTCCGCCAAAAGTGTAGAGTATGTTTGTGGCTCCAGTGAAGTACAAAATGAGCTTTTGCTAAAGCGCAAGACTGGAGTTCTTATCTAACTAACAAATTATTCTTGGTATTAATGAGCAGCATAGCCATGTATGTCTTAATACTTTTGCTAAAGGCAAGTATCCCAGCCTCATTAATGTCATATTCAAATAGTGTCTTACTACTAGTTCCAATCTAGGTAATACAAACGAAACAAGAAAAAGATCAAAAAGTAGGCAGTTTTATCAGTTTAAACATAAAATTTGCCACAAAGAATGATCCTTGTCTTGCGAACTTATAGTTTTGGTGAAACGTATTCTTGCTGAAATATAAATGGGTGTATCATGTATGACCATCAAAATAATAGAAATATGACGAATTATATTGAAGGTTCAGCCACACAAATACACGATTACCTAAGGGTAAAACATTAGACTTTTCGGGTCAAGTTTATACCAAATTCGTAATAAACAAAATCGGCTATAACTTTTATTTTCCACACCTGTTTGTCGCCTTTGGTTTTAGAAATAGGCATATAACAAATATTGTATTCTGAAATTGAATTTAATAATCCAAATAAGGGGAGAGGGGGGGGGGGGGGGGGGGGATTGGTAAAAAGTAACGGTTCAACCCGTGACCCAAACTCATTTTGACCCATTACCTGACCCGCCCCGCCATTTTGAGACCGCTAGTTTTATTGTCATTGCCTCAGTCATCTTGTGCCCCTTCTAAGGTTTTTAATACACTATCTCCTGTTATGGATATATCTTCACAGCCTATGACAATGTTTTAAACAATTTGCATCACAAACCATGAAACTTGGCTTTTTCTTAGATTATTAATGGCCATAAACAACTTAGGTTGTTTGATAGGTCAGAAACTGTGCTATATAGTGAACCATTTGGTCATCAACTAAAGTACTAAACTGTCAACTAATTTCTTAATTATCCTGTAACAGAAAAGCAAAAATAGTACTCATCTTCCGTAAATCAGAACAAAAGGCCAATAAAATTAGATGGCAAAAAGATGTAACCATGTGTTGTTTACTTGGACACAATATCGTTTGTCTTCAAGGCTGACAATACAACACCATAACATAAGTGAACTATAATAGCGGGGATTTGTTTATAGAGCCAAAGCTGTACTGTAGTATCCACAAGGCTACTTGCATTATGAAATATCGGGCTTCAAGTGAAATCGCCTCCAACCAAACATATAGCAATCTAGAGAGAGACTTTGCATGTGACAACTTTTTCTCAAACAGTGCCTCAGAATATCCTCTTCCGATAATAATGGAAGACCCAGCAGTCCACAGATGGTCTTTTTATCTGTCGATAAGTAATTGCCAAACATTAAATTCTACCAATTATAGATATTATTTGGATCCTGAAAAGACATACCTGTTCGTTATTGACTGAACGCAAGCAGTCATTACTCTTTAGCATTAAAAGGATAACATGTATCAGTTTATGTACAAATTACGTGATTTGAAGAAAATATGGGAAAGCACACACCTGCATAACACCAGCAGGGTCACTGGCATTGTCTTGTATGGCATTATACAATGTAACTTAACCTCAAGTTCTAAGTGATCACATCAGAAACACATCAGCAACATCTGATTTGCTGCTTTACTAATATGCAGAACACAACCCAATGGATGGTCAAAGTGTATATACTATAACACATGTTATTAGTAATTATGCTTTCATTTTCACATATTTATTTCTACTGCAACTTAATATTGATAGAAATGAGAAGCATATATTTTACGACAAGCAAAGCGATACAACTTATTACAGTTGTCAGTTGATTATATAGTTTTCACATCTGTATCTGAAATGGTTTTATAATCATCAAAATAACAAAACAAATTACTGAATTTCCATTAAGCTCAACAGCAATATAAGCGATCACACAGTGACCAACGTAAATTTATTGTCAAATACATACAACAATAATTCAAAGAGACAACACACAAATATCATAATTCACAGAAGCTTATATACGACAGCATAACTTAAAAAGTCCCAGCTCCACCCCAAACTCCTATACCTGTATCACAAATTGTTTTAGAGCAAGAAAATTTATAGAGTAAGGCATTTTGCAAAAATTTGATTAAATAAGTAAACATATGAAAAATCGTACCTTTGATTATCTAACGTCATTTCCCGATATAAACATGTCTTCTCTTCTTGTTCTTCAAGACCAAACTCTCTGTTGCATCAGCAATTGTGTTGAACCACTTGACTTTTCTTGTTGACAACATTAGATATCCCATCACAAATCCAAGTAAGGTCCCACATCCATATCCCAACATCACTACTTCCCATGTAAATCCACTCTCCTCCTCATGTGATTCAAGCTCTTGTTTGTGTGTATGCTCGCCGCACTTTTTGGTCATCGGAAGCCCACATAGTCCCGGATTCCCTTCAAAAGATTTCTCTTCAAATGTGTTAAATTGTGTTCCATCTGGAATATGGCCCACGAGACGGTTTTGCGAGAGATTTAACACTTCAAGAGTGTTGATTCCTGCAAGACTTTGCGGGATCTCTCCTGAGAGTTGGTTCGAAGATAGGTCTAACGACTCTATCTCTGTGAGATTCCCCAGAGCATGTGGAATTGGACCGATGAGGCTGTTATGGGACAAGTTGAGCACTATTAGCGAATTAAGACCACCAATAACGTCTGGGATCTCTCCTTCAAATATGTTATTGGACAGATCAATAATTGTGTAGTCAACCGAAATTTGTGGAAAATCTAGATTCACCCCTTTCACCGCAACAACAAATGAGTAATACTTTCCACCCATGTTTAAATAAACTGGTTTTGTGCTGTTTTTAAGAACATTCTTCATGGAATTGAAACTTTGAAAATATTTTGCAGGGAGCTGTCCCACAAACCTATTATGAGATAAGTCAAGAACTCTAAGACTTGGAAAGGGGGATTGAACAGTTGAAGAGGGTTGAATGTGTCCATGAAAGTTGTTTGATTTGAGGACAAGAGCCTGCAAATTTGGAAGGCCTTCTAACCAACTAGGGAATGTACCATTTAAGTGGTTATTTCCGAAATCAACTACTTTCAAGAATTGACATTTGGACAAGGAAATCGGCACCTCTCCTATTAATTGATTTCCATTCAAACTAAGCCCTTCTAAACTTCCACAATCCCCGTATACGTTTGGAATTGTTCCTTGAAAGCTATTATTCCCCATATCTACCATTATAAGAGATGAGCTGATATTTCCAAAGCTTCGTGGAATCGATCCATCAAAGCGATTATTGGACATATCCAAATACCCTAGCTTGCTCATGTTGCAAATTGATGGAGGGAATGGCCCCTCAATCAAGTTGGACTGCAGATACAGCATTCCTAGTCCATACCATTGAAACTGTGGCAAGCCTGTTATGAAGTTATTTGAAAGATCTAGAAAACCCAATGAATGATTGCCTCCTATCTCCCCTGCCCAATGAGGAATTTGGCCATGGATTTCGTTCCTAGAGAGATCTAACCATACAAGTTTTTTCATGGCTCGAAATGAATTTGGAAACACCTTTAGCTTGCAAGAGGCCAATCCTAAGGAATGAAGCCAAGGGTTGACATAATGATTGGCATTATTTGTTGTAACAGAGAAACCGCTGTAAGAGAGATCGAGATAATAAAGGTTTGTGAGGGTTGATAACAATGTATCCAACTCCAATTCACCACTAAAATTATTAAATGAAAGGTCCAGCCAAGTGAGGTTGGTGAGTTGTGGAAATGTTTGCACATCAATTTTCCCAGCTAACTGGTTGTCACTGAGGTATAACTGTTTTAATGATGGAAGAGAAAATGACTCAAAGGGTACATTTCCACTGAACATGTTAACACTTAGATGGAGAATTTCTAAAGAGGGGGAAGAAAACAGCCAAGATGGCAATGTCCCATTAAGACTGTTCTGTGATAATATCAGAAAAGTAAGGTGTGTGAGGTTAATTGAGATGTTCGAGGGTACATTTCCACTGAACATGTTATTTTGTAGATCGAGAATTTCTAAAGAGGGGGAAGTAAACAGCCAAGATGGCAATGTCCCATTAAGTATGTTATTCCCTAAATCAAGATAAGTAAGGTGTGTGAGGAGGTTGAAGAGGGAGGTGTCAGGATGAAGTGTACCTTGTAGCATTCCGCAATTGAGATAGAGACCGATGACGTCACCTGTGGAGTCATTGCACCAAACTCCATCCCATTTGCAACAATCAGTACTTGTGTTCCAGCTCATCATTTTTGGACGATAATCAGAACCAAGCAAATCTTGACAAACTTCGATTGGGTAATTGATGGAGGAAAGGTTATGTTTAAAGAGAAGCAAAGCTTCACTCTGTTTTTCAGAGCATTTGGTTAAGGAGGCAGGAGAAGGAAAAAGGGTGAAAAAAGAGAGAAAGAAAAAGATAATAAACATTTTTGAATTATTATTCATTGTGTTTCACTACTAATATATGAATATGTGTTTGGTCTTTAGTTTCATTTATAGACGTATCAGTAGTGGGTTTGTCAAAATTGATAGGCTCTAAACTTTATAAAAGTTTTTACGTTTTTCTACCAAAGACTTTGAGAAAGATTTTTGTGTTCTTTACCTTTATCAAATAAACACATTTTACAATTCATACATAACAACCATCTCACATATCTTAAATAGACCCACAATGAGTGAGCAGTAGGAGCAAAAGTGGTGAAAATAAAGAAAAGGAAAAAGATACTCAACAATTTAAAATAGCCCATAGTGTTTTTTATTTAATTGCTATAAACATTCATTACTTGATACACATATATATACTAGCACTTTTGTCACAAGAATATATGATCGAATATGTATGTGGTCTAATTTCGTTTATAAACGTATCTCTTGGTTTATACAAGCCTGTCACTTTCAACTTAATTTCTTGTCGAATTATGCGAAATTCTAGCATTTGATTGTTATAGAATAGAAACTTTCAATGAAAATTATGTGGTCTACAATAATCCTTAAACATTAATAGAAAACGATTTTTGGAGGTTATATTGAAACGAAGGTTAGATCGAACCGATAGAAGAGCTCAACTTCGTCATCTATTTGTCAAAACTAAGTATTTTTATTAGCCAATGAAAGTCAAAATTAAATAAATTCTGGTCAAAAATATTTTTGTGTCATGTTAATTTTATTAAGTAAACAAAAATACGTATGTCTTTCGAATCTCATTTTTCAAATTCTGAATTTAAATGTAAAAAACAACGTTATATTTGTTATGGATAATTGTATATGTTATCTCCTACTAATAGTTAGAGTTTATATCTGATTAGGAGATATGCATAATAATAAGTTTAAGCTTTATAAAGGTTGATTGCTTTAATCATACTTTCATTCTCAATCTTGTGTGCATAACACGTTATCAGCACACTTTAAACTTTTAGGTCCATTTTTCTTTTCTCTAGTTTTTCACCGTTTGCTATGCGATATATAAGTTACGGTTTGGGCAAATACCATATTAAAGCACTATACTTGCCAAAAAAGTCACTTTTGGTATCGAACAAATTTTTTTCCTCATTTGGGTACTAAACTTACATTTTTTGACCTCTTTTATGCATTTTGTGACATTTTTGCCCCTGAATTTTTAATAATTTGAGGGGCAAAATCGACAAAAAGTGCCTCAAAGAGGCCAAAAAAATATAAGTTTAATACCCAAATGAGGAAAAAAAATTGTTCGATACCCAAAAGTGTATTTTAAAACAAGTATGATGCTTTTTTATGGTATTTGCCTTTACGGTTTTTCTAGTACGTGTTTTATTTATAGATCTTATGAACTTCAAACATGACACATGTATGAAGGTGGTATTGAACCTTAAAAGTGTACACATAGTTCAAAATCATATATGTGCTTTGTTATATCCTCTTGAATTGATATTTTAATTGTTATATCCAAAAGCCTTACACTAGATCATATCGCTTTTTAACTTGCATATAACTAATTTGTTATTTTATTCGTATAGTTAATATAACTTAGATGATTCTTGTTATTGGTTCTTTAGACCACGATTATTTGATTTGTATATAAGTGCATATGATATGATATATTATTTTGTCATGTTATATTAACGAGACTAAATGACAATTTTTAATTATATATGTTAATTAACTTTTGACGTATGTGCTACAAGTTGTTAATTAACTTTTGACGTAATTGCTACAATTTTATCGACTTCAAAACGATAAATCTCGAAATCCCACTATCTTCGTAATTTATTTAGTTGTTTTTCTGAAGTTACTTATTAAAACAGTTTGATATACGATACGATTATGTGATATGGAAAAGATCTGTGTTCAATTATTTGGCTGGTCCATTATAGTTTTAGTTTTCTAAATTCATATTCATAAGTTAATAAAACATGTTATATTCTTGTAATAAGAACCTCCTCGTATTGATGTGCTATGTCATAGTTTGCCATGCGCTACGAATGTTAAGTATGTTTTTATGTTATGTTTACTCTGTCAACTATTATGCAATGCTTATTTCTCTTTGTGCTATAACTGTTTTCTTATACATATTTTCTTTAATCGTCTGGATATTCTTTCTTTTAAGATTTTGTTTTTGCGTAAATTGTTAGTGTGATTCTTTTATTGAAATTCTAATATCTATGTTTGTTATACTGTTGAGTTATTTTACTTTTGTTTATGTTTCATTTTTTAGTAAGTATTTTGATTGATTGTTATTCGTTTTTGTTTTAATTAATAGTAGCATGCACAACTTCACTAATAACTATCTTGTTTGAATGGAGTCGTAATTTTCTTTCTTTACTTGTACTCGATGAGATATAAACTTACATTTATCTATAGCTCTAAGGCCTCCTATTATATATTTACATGCTCTTTGATCCAGTAACATTAAACAAGAATCTATTGATGGGCTGCAATCAAGTTAACAAGTTAAGGTTAGTAGGTTACCACTGCTCTCTCGTACAACTTACTTGAATTGGTCACAAACCTTTATTATACTTATAGACTCAAACACCATTCATTCTTGTTCCGGCTAGGTTATATAAGGTGGACTTAGATCTACACGTCAAATTCAAATTCAAGTTCAAGCTCATACGCACATAAAATTAAATCGATCTCAAAACCTTTTAAATGCTATGCTTGCATTTTATGAAAGGGTAATTACTTGAAATAAGTTCCTGTAAATTAAAATAGATCATATTTATCATTGTCATTTCCGTGAAGAAACTTGGATGATTGAAGAAACCTCTACGAAAGGCTGGTTAGGATAAATAACTGTTTGTCAATCTGAGTGCAGTGAAGAAATGTCTAAGAAAAAGATTGATTGTGATGTAAGTGTTTGTGAGTGGTGGACCAACAACTTTGAAGTATACCAGGGGTTAAGAAGACTTCAAATTGGAAAGTAAACTCATCTTGGTCTACAACTCATTTGTCAATCCTTTCATCTCGTGGCCCTTTTAAGTCTTGGGATGTATAGTAACTGAGTCTATTTGTGAGTTGTGGACCAACAACTTTGAAGTATACAAGGGTTTAAGAAGACTTCAAAGTAAACTCAATGCAGTAAAGAAACTTAAATGATGGAAGGAATATCTAAGAAAGGTTGTGGAAAATAACTGCTTATGACCAACTTTTTTGAAGTATAAAAGGGTTTAAGAAGACTTCAAATTGGAGGTAGGGATACAGAATAAAAGTTGTTGTCTACTAGCATAGACTTTCAAAGTAAACTATCTTGGTCTACAAGTCATTTGTAAGTGCTTTTCCTTTCATCTGGTGGTCCTTTCAATGTTTGGGGCATGTATACACAATTATGCAAATGTCATGTAACATAAACTATTGTTCAGAAATATGAATTGCTTCATAAATAAAATTCACAAGTTTATATGTTACAATTTCCAAAACTATAACCAAAGACCCACGTCTCATCTTTTGAGGATACGAGGCACAAAATTACACTAATAGAATTGTCAAGTAGTTTGTACTGGCCATAATCCAGCAGTACCAGTTGTGATTTTCTTCTTCCTGTAAACAACTAAACAACATCAATAAGGAAAACATTGATCACTAGCAGCATTTAGTCCAGCAAGTGTGTGGTATTTTACAATCAAATGCCAAAGGGTCAATAACATATAGAAATTTGTTCAAAAACAATAACAATCAAATGCCAGCAAGCGTCTGAATTTCGGAATTTGGGGGTTCATTTGCTGATTTCAGTAGATTTTAGTTGTAACTGAAGGAAATTACGTCGAAAGGGGCAAAACCGGACTTTATTTATTGAATTAGTACACGTTTAGTCCTCGAAAGACCGAAATTATTTTTTCTGAGTTATTGACCACTGAGTTAACCTCAACTCGACTACCAAAACTTGGCCTTAGAAACTCAACTTGAGCTCAATTGAGTTGTGAATTGCAATCTCAAACTCGACTCTTCTTTTCTAAAACTCAAGCTCGGTCGAACTTATACATAAAGTTTAAGCTTGATAAGTTGACTAGACTTATTTCGTGTACGTATTATTGTATACAGTTAATGATAATTTAGTGATTATATGCGTGTAAAAATTGATTTAAGCTAAGCTTGATAAGGTTCGTGCGAAGCCTCACGACTCAAGTATTTTAGAGCTCGAACTAGACAAACTCTACATGAGTAATCAAGTTGATTTTGAGTAGTTTGCATGTCAACGTAGACATGTTTGACACAATAAAAGAATCACCCAGGATGAAAGAGCATCAAAACAGTAACTTTTTAACTTGGAACAAGGCATTTCCTGGAAAAATGAATCAGTCCATCCTAGTTTACCATATTCAGGAATGTTGCTACGTTGCATGAATGTTGCTACGTTGCATGACGAGCTTCTTCTAGATGTGATCCGTCTACCTACTACATCAATAGTTTAACAACGAAGAACAGGAGATATTGCATGCTGTTTCAAATACTAATTTTGTAATGAGACTAAATCAAACGAGACAAAATAGAGAAGGATAAGAAACATGGTGCTAATACAGGATTTGCCCCAATCCTCACAATAAGAATCAAGAAAGTTTATACATATTGCACCAACACCTTACAATCTCTTGTAGCTTATCCACTAAACAATACACTGTAGATTCAAATATAACCAATTTATCATCACTTCATTACTAATCCTTACACCCACAGTTTCTTTTACGTACAGACGTTTTACTGTTATTACGTGTGGAAATGGAAGACGGTGGTTTGTGTTATTATATGGCTAAGGAGATTTAGATTTCACAAGTTTAGCTGCATCCTTCAACAGCATCCACCGAACACCATTCACAAGTTCTTCCTTTAGCATGAACAAAATGGCTGCAGCCAGAACACTTTGTGCAATATTTGTGCTCATCTCTTTGTAAAAGCCATGGAGCCCTTCGTAGCATATCATCTTTAGAATTGCATCCAGAGTGCCTGAACGAAAACAGGATTTGTGTGAATATGCGATCTTTTGGATCGTGAAAAGGACAAGAGAACAGTAACATCCCATATTTCGTGGGAGGTAAGTAACAGTTTCATATTTCATATCACATTTATCTTCGTACTGATGTTTTTTGTCTAACCAGATGGCTTGTCTTGCCTGAAGTCTTGACTGCAAAATGCAAACAATAATATTTGAGACAAGGGATTAGATAGTTTAAAGCTTTTTTAAACACTGGGGTGTCGTAACAGAAGAATAAAAAACTGGCAACTATTTTGAGTTGAGATGAACATTTCGACCCATTTACTTATGTATGGCTGGCTTTGGGTTGTGCTTTATCTCTAACACGTCATTAAGTCAAAATTTTAATTGAAATATAGTTTAAAGGTAAACGGGTTAATCGGGTCGAAAACCCCAACTGGTCAAACAGGATGAAAGTCATCTGAAGTGTATTTTTTATGAATAAAACATCCTAAATCACTTTTGCCACCCCATTTACTTACGTATGGGTCGCTTTGGGTTATGCTTTTCCAAAAATTTGCCTGTTGCCCAACCCGCCGTTTTTCGACCGCTAGTTCGACTATTAACATCTAATAAGGTTTACGACGAGTTTCATTCTTGAAGATGGTATCAGTCAGACTTGAGACCTGATGTGTCTATTACAGTATTACAGATATTAGTAGGTCTAAGTCAAGTCACTGATTTCAGAAACTAATGTATGTTTAAGTATAATTACTAGTATTATTTTGCTGCCAGGGGCGAAACTTCATGGGGGCTAGGAGGGGTTGTGCCCCCCCCCCCCCCCCCCCCTCCTCCCTGTGAATTGCAGAGAACGTACAACTATATGTACGTGCATTTAACTCTTTGAAACTTTTTAAATTATTTGTGTTCGAAGAGTTCAACTACCTCAGAATTTCAAATTGTCAATAACTCGTTTAATTAGTTCTCTTAAACTACATTTTGCTCTGCAGGTATTTTTATTACATTGGGTAATAACTTTGGCTCCCCCAACAAAAACGTTCAAGTTCCGCCACTGTTTGGTGCTCTATTAAAAATCTCAAATGACAATTATCTATAGAACTTCCAAGTACTTACCAATGCCCCAAGCAAAAATATCTGGAAAATTATGTGGAGAAATCAGATATTGCCTACAGATAATCCCAATAAATAATAAATAACTCATAATTATGTGAGAATATTGCGTCGATTATATTAACAGTTACTTGCCTCTAACTCAGTTACACCTTTTTACTGTTGCTTAAGGCACGACGCTGCTTCAACTTCTTTAGTAGGGTCTCATACAGCATAAACTGTATCGAAGGATTGCTAACCATGTGGACAAGAAGTCAAGAAGTGATATCTAAACAGCATGGTCCAAAGCTAAATAGCAAGTACCATAACCAATGTCGGGAAGACGCCTTTCCAGAATCCCAAGATCCCAGCTTCACAAAAGACTTCTTGAACCTGCAGAAAACAGATTGTTCAAGTTACAACCTCAAGGAGTAACTAAGCCATCAGGTGAAAGCCACTATGATCATCTAGTAACACAGCTTGTTTGTTGTTTTATCTGAATACAAAAATCACTAAACATTGATCCCCAGATTGTTATTTTAATTCTTAAAAGTGAAGGGAACAAAGTAGAATTTTTATACTCTTAGCAACAGACTATGATGTGACAAAATCATATGACACTATAGGAGCAAAACAAAGATGCAGACCAACACATACCGCATTGTTAGTTGCAAACGGAGGTGGTTCTATTCCACTAACAATCGGACCGGTTTGGGAGGGCAAGTCTTGACAGTGTGACTGTGTGACCATTTCCGACCCTTCCCTGGACACACAAGTCATTTACTAGTTGGGTAATCTTTATAAGGTAATGGGTAACGTTACCTTTAATTGAAGTTTAGACTCGTGCTTCTAAATAAAAAAGAAATTAAACCTGACGTGAGATCGCGAGACCCGTTTAGACTCGTGCTTCTAAATGACTAATCTAGACCCGAACCTTTTTAAATCCAAAACCATCTACAACTCCACCCACTCATTTTGCCACTTATACATTTTCAAATAAAATTAACAAATATGCCATTTAAAATAGTAGAAAAATCTTATGCTATAAAAAGTAGAAATTTTTTATAAAAGCATCTACCATGACAAGAGATTAAACAAAAAAAATGTAAAATCTAATATCTTCATATTTCAATGCGTTTGAAAGGTGTACTTGATTTGACAAAGGTTTCTTTTTGGTTATTGTATCAAGATTTCTTTTTGTTTATTTCCAAAAGGCAACTAAGAATGTCATTAGCATACACCATAAGATTATCTCGCATGTCTTTAACAAAGGTTAGACCCAAAAATATTTAGTTATGTAGCATCTCACACAGCATAAACTATCGTTCGTTACAAATCATTTGGTTACAATTTCTTTTAAAGTTTCTAAAAACATCTTCAAACCTCTCATATACTTTGACGTTCACAGTTAATGAGCGTCACAGGCAGATGCTCAAAATTCAAACTATCCTCAGCACGAAAGAAAATATATAGATAGAGATAATGTAGCTCAAAGAAATAAGTAGTCGAGTTAAAGAGCTACACAGATGAGAAAAATACCAATATAAGGTTTACCGATGTTGCCCAAAATTGCAACTACCATCCAGGATCATACAATGTGGATTGCTAATCATGTAGTTTTTGACTTTAATATCATGTAACAGGACTGATTTCAAGGACAATTGGTACAGTACGAAAATATACTCATGCATTCATATGTGAATAATAAAAATGGATGACAGATATCAAAGTCTATGAGCTGTGAGTCGGGCTTGCGTTGGTTTTTAAGTCAAACAAGTTATGTTTAAGGGAAAAAAATGTCCCGTTACTAAACAACAAAGATATCAAAACCATTAAACATCCCAAATAACAAAACGACTTTAAGTCGATTTACTCATAAAACTGTCACAACCAAAGTAAAAGCAAACCTATGCTATATATCGACCATAACTAAATAAATTCATCACCGACCATTTTACACACTAGAATCATATATTATCGCTAGACTAAAACAAAAGACCATGTCAAAGAAAAGCAACCAACGAACCAAAATCATTAAACTTAATGGTTACGAGGGAGAGGTGGTGGAGGCTTGCATTGGTAACACTTTGCAAATAAACCGAATGTATCTACTTGTTCGATGAAATTTGTCATGCTGGCCCACCCTCCAAATCCGAAACCAATCACCAAAACCCAAACCACGATGAATATGTTCACAATGTACATGGCCGTCCAGCTAGGCAGAAAAAATGGTGGCTTCTCCGCAGCATTCTGCATACAACAAGCTTAAGGTGAGCCACTCGATTAAAGGTTAGGTTTGTAACGTGAGTGGGTCAGTGAGCCAGCTCAATGTTTAGATTGATTAAGTGCAGGAAGAATGTGACTGATCACTAATGCATCTAAACCAATAAATCAATGATAATGAAATGTCACTAAACATATAACTCAAGTCATTATTAACCTAAATTGACTAGAAAAAGAAAACTAAACTTTAATTTAGGACTGAATACTAACACTGTGACAGCATGTCCACCAAAAGTGTAGAGTATGTTTGTGGCTCCAGTGAAGTACAAAACGAGCTTTTGCTAAAGCGCACGACTGGAGTTCTTATCTAACTAACAAATTATTCTTGGTATTAATGAGCAGCATAGCCATGCTACAAGTTATGTCTTAATACTTTGAGTTAACTACATTTTTGGTCCTTGTGGTTGTATCAAAATCTCACTTTTGGTCCAAAATTCAAAAAACGTTCAAAAACAGTCCAAAAGTCCACGTGGACTTCACTTTTGGTCCAAAATTCGCACCTAGTTAATTTTGACGTTGCACCGTTAGTCCTTTAACCAAACGCTCGTTAAGTCAGTTGCACCGTTAGTCCTTGGTCGTTAGCAATGTTTACACCGTTAGTCCTTGTGGTTAAAAAATTGAAAAAATTCGAAAAAAAAAAATAATTTGAAAAATTAGAAAAAAATTCTAAAAAAAAAAATTTTACGAAATTTTTTTTTTCCAAAAAAAAAAAATTTGAAAAAAAATTTCTAATAAAAATTTTTCTTAAAAAATTCGAAAAAATTAAAAAAAAAAAAAAAAAAAAAAAAAAAAAAAAAAAATTTGACGAAATTTTTTTTCCAAAATTCGAAAAAAAAATCCAAAAAAAAAATTCGAAAAAAAAAATTTCTAATAAAAAATTTTCTTTTAAAAATTTCTAAAAAAATTTCTAATATATTAAAAAAAATTCTAATATATATAAAAAATTTCTAAAAATTTCCAAAAAAAAAATTTCTAAAAATTTCTAAAAATTAAAATGTGTATGTATATATATAAAAAAATTTCCTAAAAATTTCGTCAAAAAATTTTTTTTTTATAAAATTTTTCGAATTTTTTAAGAAAAAATTTTATTAGAATTTTTTTTAATATATTAGAATTTTTAATATATATTAATATATATATATTCTAAGAAAAATTTTTAATATTAATATATATATTCTAATATATATTAAAAAATGTAAAAAATTCTAATATATATATATACGTATATGTAAAAAATTAAAAAAAAAATTACATTAGAAATTTTTTACGTATATACGTATATTATACATTTTATTAGAAATTTGTTTTATACGTAAAATTAAAATGTATAATAAACGTATATACGTAAAAAATTTCTAATGTAATTTTTTTTTAATTTTTTACATATACGTATATATATATATTAGAAATTTTTACATTTTTTAATATATATTAGAAAATTTTTTAGAAATTTTTAAGAAATTTTTTTTACATATACATATTAGAAAATTTTTTAGAAATTTTTAAGAAATTTTTTTACGTATATATACATTTTAATTTTAGTGTCAAACCGGGACAATCGTCAAAAAAAAAATTTAGAATATGTATGTCAAAAAAAAAATTTAGAAATTTTTTCGAATTTTTTAAGAAAATTTTTTATTAGAAACTTGTTTTTCAATAAAATTTTCGAAAAAAAATTTTCTTAAAAAATTCGAAAAATTTTATAAAATTTTTTTTTTTGACGAACTTTTTTTTTCCAAAAAAAAAATTCTAATAAAATTTTTTTCTTAAAAAATTCGAAAAACTTTATAAAAAAAAAAATTTTTGACGAAATTTTTAGGAAAATTTTTTATATATATACATACACATTTTAATTTTTAGAAATTTTTAGAAATTTTTTTTTTTGGAAATTTTTAGAAATTTTTTATATATATTAGAATTTTTTTAATATATTAGAAATTTTTTTAGAAATTTTTAAAAGAAAATTTTTTATTAGAAATTTTTTTTTTCGAATTTTTTTTTTGGATTTTTTTTTCGAATTTTGGAAAAAAAATTTCGTCAAAATTTTTTTTTTTTTTTTTTTTAATTTTTTCGAATTTTTTAAGAAAAATTTTTATTAGAAATTTTTTTTCAAATTTTTTTTTTTTGGAAAAAAAAAATTTCGTAAAAATTTTTTTTTTAGAATTTTTTTCTAATTTTTCAAATTATTTTTTTTTTGGAAAAATTTTTTTTTTCGAATTTTTTCAATTTTTTAACCACAAGGACTAACGGTGTAAACATTGCTAACGACCAAGGACTAACGGTGCAACTGACTTAACGAGCGTTTGGTTAAAGGACTAACGGTGCAACGTCAAAATTAACTAGGTGCGAATTTTGGACCAAAAGTGAAGTCCACGTGGACTTTTGGACTGTTTTTGAACGTTTTTTGAATTTTGGACCAAAAGTGAGATTTTGATACAACCACAAGGACCAAAAATGTAGTTAACTCTAATACTTTTGCTAAAGGCAAGTATCCCCGCCTCATTAATGTCAGATTCAAATATTGTCTACTACTACTTCCAATTTAGGTAAAATAAAATAAATAAATAAATAAATAAAAAATAATAATAATAAAAAAAAAAGATCAAGGAGTAGGCAGTTTTATCATTTTAAACATAAAATTTGCCACAAAGAATGATCCTTGTCTTGCGAACTTATAGTTTTGGTGAAACGTATTCTTGCTGAAATATAAACGGGTGTATGACCATAAAAATAATAGAAACATGACGAATTATATTTATTGAAGATTCAGCCACACAAATACACGATTGCCTAAGCGTAAAACATTAGACTTTTCGGGTCAAGTTTATACCAAATTAGTAATAAACAAAATCGGCTATAACTTTTATTTTCCACACCTGTTTGTCACCTTTGGTTTTAGAAATAGGCATATAACAAATATTATATTCTGAAATTGAATTTAGTAATCCAAAAAAGGGGAGAGAGGAGGGATTGGTAAAAAGTAACGGTTCAACCCGTGACCCAAACTCATTTTGACCCATTACCTGATCCGTCCCGCCATTTTGAGACCGATAGTTTTATTGTCATTGCCTCAGTCATCGTGTGCCCCTTCTAAGGTTTTGGATACACTGTATATCCTGTTACAGATATATCTTCACAGCCAATGGCAATGTTTTGAACAATTTGCATCACAAAGCATGAAACTTGGCTTTTTCTTATATTATTAATGACCATATACAACTTAGGTTGTTTGATAAACTGTGCTATATAGTGTACCATTAGGTCATCAACTAAACTGTCAAATAATTAATTAATAATCTCACAACTGCTGTAACAGAAAAGCAAAAAAAGTACTCATCTTCCGTAAATCAGAACAAAAGGCTAATAAAATTAGATGGCAAAAAGATGCACGGAACTGTAGTATCCACAAGGCTACTTGCATTACAAAATATCGGGCTTCAAATGAAATCGCCTCCAACCAAACATATAACCATCTAGAGAGAGACTTTGCATGTGACAACTTTTTCTCAAACACCGATACTAATGGAAGACTCGGCAGTCCACAGATGGTCTTTTTATCTGTCGATAAGTAATTGCCAAACATTAAATTCTACCAATTATAGATATTATTTGGATCCTGAAAAGGCATACCAGTTCGTTATTGACAGAACGCAAGCAATCATTACTCATTAAAAGGATAACATGTAGCAATTAATTCACAAATTCTGTGATTTGAAGAAAATATGGGGAAGCACACATCTGCGTAACAGCAGCAGGGTCACTGGCATTCTTGTATGGCCGTATACAATGAAACTTAACCTCAAGTTCTAACTGATCACCTCAGAAACATCCGATTTGTTGCTTTACTAATCTGCAGAACACAAGAACACAATGGATGGTCAAAGTATATATACTATGACACATGTTATTAGTAATCATGCTTTCATTTTCACATATTTATTTCTACTGCAACTTAAAATTGATAGAAATGAGAAGCATATATTTTACCAAAGATACAAGTATACAACTTATTACAGTTTCAGTTGATTATATAGTTTTCACATCTGTATCTGCAATGGTTTTATAATTAAAATAAATAAATAAATAAATAAATAAAATTGCTGAAGAAATTTCCATTAAGCTCAACAGCATTATACGCGATCACACTGTGACCAAAGTAAATTTATAGTTAAATACATACAACAATAATTAAAAGAGACAACACACAAACATCATAATTCAGAAGCTTATATATGACTGCATAACTTAAAAAGTCCCCGCTCCACCCCAAACTCCTATACCTGCATCACAAATTGTTTTAAAGCAAGAAAATTTATAGAGTAAGGCATTTTGCAAAAATTTGATTAAATAAGTAAACATATGAAATATCGTACCTTTGATTATCTAACGCCATTTCCCGATATAAACATGCCTTCTCTTCTTCTTCTTCAAGACCAAACTCTCTGTTGCATCAGCAATTGCGTTGAACCATTTGACTTTTCTTGTTGACAACATGAGATATCCCATCACCAATCCAACTAATGTTCCACATCCATATCCCAACATCACCACTTCCCACGTAAACCCACTTTCCTCCTCATGATCTTTACATGCTTCAAGCGGTGGTTTTTGTGAATACTCACTACACCTTTTGGACAGCGGAAAACCACAAAGTCCCACATTCCCTTCAAATGAGTTCTCGTTAAATGTGTTGAACTGTGTTCCGTATGGTATATGCCCTACAAGATGGTTATGCGAGAGACTTAAGACTTCGAGACGCTTGATTCCTGCAAGACTTCCAGGGATCTCTCCTGTGAGTTGGTTCCAAGATAGATCTAACGACTCAATCTCTATGAGATTCCCGAGAGCATGTGGAATTGGATCAATGAGGCTGTTGTGGGACAAGTTGAGAACTATTAGCGAATTAAGACCACCTATGATGTTTGGAATCTGACCTTCAAATGAGTTACTGGACATATCAATAATTGTGTAGTCAACCGAAATTTCTGGAAAATCTAGATTCACCCCTTTCACCGCAACAAAAAATGAGTAATACTTTCCACCCATGTATATATATACTGGTTTTGTACTGTTTTTAACAACATTCTTCATGGAATTGAAACTTTGAAAATATTTTGCCGGGAGTTGTCCCACAAACCCATTATGAGATAAGTCAAGAACTCGGAGACTTGGAAAGGGAGAATCAACAGTTGCAGAGGGTTGAATGTGACCATAAAATTTGTTTGATTTGAGGACAAGAACCTGCAAACTTGGAAGATCTCCTAACCAACCAGGGAATGTACCAGTCAAGTGGTTGTTTCCAAGATCAAGCACACTCAATTCTGAGCATTTAGACAAGGAACTTGGCACCTCTCCTATTAATTGATTTCCATTCAAACTAAGCCCTTCTAAACTTCCACAATCCCCGTATACGTTTGGAATTGTTCCTTGAAAGCTATTATTCCCCATATCTATCATTCTAAGAGATGAGCTGATATTTCCAAAGCATTGTGGAATCAATCCACCAAAGTGATTATTGGACATATCCAAAATCGTTAGATTGCTCATGTTACAAATTGATGGAGGGAATGGCCCCTCAATCAAGTTGGACTGCAGATACAGCATTCCTAGTCCATACCATTGAAACTGTGGCAAGCCTGTTATGAAGTTATTTGAAAGATCTAGATAAACCAATGAATGATTACCTCCTATCTCCCCTGCCCAATGAGGAATTTGGCCATGGATTTCGTTCCTAGAGAGATCTAACCATACAAGTTTTTTCATGGCTCGAAATGAATTTGGAAACACCTTTAGCTTGCAAGAGGCCAATCCTAAGGAATGAAGCCAAGGGTTGACATAATGATTGGCATTATTTGTTGTAACAGAGAAACCGCTGTAAGAGAGATCGAGATAATAAAGGTTTGTGAGGGTTGATAACAATGTATCCAACTCCAATTCACCACTAAAATTATTAGATGAAAGGTACAGGTCAGTGATGTTGGTGAGTTGTGGAAATGTTTGCACATCAATTTGGCCACCTAACTGATTGTAACTCAGGTCTAAGTAATATAATGATGGAAGAGCAAACGACTCAAAAGGAACATTTCCACTGAACATGTTATTGCTTAAAATGAGAACTTCTAAAGAGGGGGAAGTAAACAGCCAAGATGGCAATGTCCCATTAAGACTGTTCTGTGATAATATCAGAAAAGTAAGGTGTGTGAGGTTAATTGAGATGTTCGAGGGTACATTTCCACTGAACATGTTATGATTTAGATAGAGATATTGTAAAGAGGGGGAAGTAAACAGCCAAGATGGCAATGTCCCATTAAGTATGTTATTCCCTAAATCAAGATAAGTAAGGTGTGTGAGGAGGTTGAAGAGGGAGGTGTCAGGATGAAGTGTACCTTGTAGCATTCCGCAATTGAGATAGAGACCGATGACGTCACCTGTGGAGTCATTGCACCAAACTCCATCCCATTTGCAACAATCAGTACTTGTGTTCCAGCTCATCATTTTTGGACGATAATCAGAACCCATCGCATCTTGACAGAATTCGTTTGGGTAATTGATGGAGGAAAGGCTATGTTTAAATTGAAGCAAAGCTTCACTCTGTTTTTTAGGGCATTTAGTTAAGGAACGAGGAAAAAGGGTGAAAAAAGAGAGAAAGAAAAAGATAATAAACATTTTTGAATTATTATTCATTGTGTTTCACTACTACTATATGAATATGTGTTTGGTCTTTAGTTTCATTTATAGACGTATCAGTAGCGGGTTTGTCAAAATTGATAGGCTCTAAACTTTATAAAAGTTTTTACGTTTTTCTACCAAAGACTTTGAAAAAGATTTTTGTGTTCTTTACCTTTATCAAATAAACACATTTTACAATTCATACATAACAACCATCTCACATATCCTAAATAGACGCACAATGAGTGAGCTGTAGGAGCAAAAGTGGTGAAAATAAAGAAAAGGAAAAAGATACTCAACAATTTTAAATAGCCCATAGTGTTTTTTATTTAATTGCTATAAACATTCATTACTTGATACACATATATATACTAGCACTTTTGTCACAAGAATATATGATCGAATATGTATGTGGTCTAATTTCGTTTATAAACGTATCTCTTGGTTTATACAAGCCTGTTGTTGGAATATATGAATAATATAAAACAATAAACATATAAACATCAAAGAGTACGCAGCGGAATAGATCAAATACAAATAATAAATTAACCGAAATATAAATGGATACATACCTCTTGATTGCTAGCAAGAACAAGAACTTATAAACCCTAGATGAGGGCTTATATGGATCGACTAGGGCTAGTCACAAGGCAAGATCACCGTTAGCAAAAGTATGCTAACACTTCGTTCTCACACACACGTACTATAAGCGTTTCAATGGAAATGCTAGATTCGTAGTACACGAAAAGATTAAACTATTGGTCCTATCAATCAAAGATCGATTAGACTCAAAGAAAGAGATTAGAGAAGATTAGGTTGCAATGGAACCAAGGGATGAAAAGAATGAATGAGAGGAGGTCTCATTATATACTAATCAAGTAGCTTGGAGCAAAAGCCATCCCAAACCCTATGGGAAAGGGCTTGGCCGGCCATGAACACAAAAGCCCACCAAATGCCTTTTGCAATTTTACAAGTCTAGTTACCGTTAAGTTTATATTTCGTGTATTTAATAATTATTCGTCACTAAAACACTAATTATTAATTCATTGAAACTCATACGTAAAGTGTGCAATCCCGAAGTCTCGAGTTCGAATCCGGTCATGATATATTAATTTATAATCCGTCAAACCAACAGCTCCCACTCGGATATAGATTAATGTAACAATGACAATGGTTAGTCTAGCATAACACGCCAATGCCCCCAGAACGATCTCGAGTATGGTTTCCTGGAAAAACCACCTTTGATGATTCATCATCATACTTATCCTTTTGATTCTAATACTATGTTAATTTGGATATGGATTGAAGTCATTCCATAATTAACTAGTGTTTCTCGTTATTTATGATTAAGCAAGATTACCAACTCTTCTGAACGTATTCCAGATAGACCTTGGGCATGGCCATGCAAACATCTTGTTAATCCTACGAGCGGCCAAACAGTATTAAACTTCAAAACAAATTTGAAGGAACCAAATCCCGTATTGACTACAAGCATAACCTATGAACTTCGCATCACCTCTGAAAATAATCCTTATAACTACCAGTTACGGATAGCGTTAGATTATCTCACAGAAAATGAGCTACATGCACAGTAGTTACCTGGTATCTCAAGTCTGAGGATAAATATTCATGATTTACTCTAATGACAACATCCATAAGTACAATCATGTAATTGGGATTTTGTCCTATATTCAATTTATCCAGTATTGAATATCATGTGAATTTGGCATGTCTACGCACCAATATAATTTATATATATTATACCAAATCTCACATTTGTCTTAGTTCAATGATACTCCCATATCATTAATTAACAACGGACTATTTAGAATAACATAACATAAGTTATTCATGGATTAAACATGCAAATATGGGATACAATTTATTATTAATGAAAACAAACGTACTCAATACTTTAATTCATTATTAAATAATAATTGCTTAACATCCCTTATCCAAATACTAAATAGATCAATGCATGAAAATTCTCGTTAATGAATTTTGTCTCAAGTAATACCAATCATACTTGTTGACAATTATGCCCAAGTAATGATAATCATACTTGTTGACAAGGCATTATTCAACTAACTTTGATCTATCGAAATTTTGAGAATACTTATTTCAATAATGAAATTCTTGTATATGTGCATTCAAATAATTTGATATAACCACATAATACATCATAAAATGTGTATGACATCCTCAACATACAATCTATGATAATTAAACTTCCAAACCTTTAAAGTTTAAAGTATTCTTATTCTTTAACGTATAATGCAACTATGCTTTTCGTTAAGCATAACTAGTACACATGGCTATTAACAAGGATGAAATCCTTCCATGACTAGTATTGAGTGTCATCTCAATTTATATTAGCATCATTGTATGCAAACAACAATATGCTCTTTTCCGTAAACTTCAATGTGTAATGTTTTATTCCTTCCAAACTTTCAAGTTTGTTGGCTATGACAATTTTACAAATTGTTCATTTATAGAATCTAGAAATTGTTCCAGGCTGAGGATGTGATTCTATATCCAAATATATTCCTTTAGAATATTCATTACACAACTTATCTAATATCTTTCATTAGATACCAATGTTGTCAAATCATCTTTTATCAAAGCATGATATAACAACAACATGATGTACATGAAAAATTCTCATGTCCAACTTAATTTCATTCATGTACTACATATCCATTTAAACTTTCTAAATGATATATCATGTTCTATTAGATTCATTTACCGCACATGTTTACATCAATAAACATATATTCAAGGTTGTATGTTTTACTTATTAAATCTTTCAAGTAAAGTTTCATTCCAAGTTATGACTTACCATTTAACTTATATAGAATGTTACTTCCTATATGTTATACAACATATATGATTTAAATAAGTAAACATAATACTCCCACTAGCTTTCAGAATTACTTAGGAGTTATCTTATTTTAAATTATAAATCAAAACATAGATTTAATATTTAAACATAAGATTTATCTCCTTGATGCATGCATCTATCCATACTTGGATTCTTGCATTTTGTATACTTTCAAAGATTAAATGAATTCATAAAACTCTTAATTACTCATCGTCCTCGCTTAAGTAATTATATAAGAAAGAGGTTTTATAATCCATTGTCAAATTTCATATTCATAAAATGAGTATGACAATTACCATCTTTGTATTTTAATGTGCTTAGGAAAGAGTATTCAATCATAGTTAATTACTTAAGTATGATTAATAATCTTATCATAAGACATACATTAAAATATGTATACAGTTTTTGTCCATATGATTCTTTATGCAAAGATTTAAACCTCTAGGATTTTTTCTTCTCTTGCAGAAACTCATCTTCATTAAGATAAACCAAATTTTCAAAGTTGACTTATCTTTATGGACAGCATCTTAACATTCATAGTATGAGCAATTTACCATAATTAGTAAATGCGTCATTATGATTAACAGGCTTACATTGATCCTGTAATTCATAATTCTCAGCATATTAATTAAATATCTGAGACATCCCTACGGATTTATGAATGAGAGTTTCATCATGTTGAGATTTAACCTTTACATTTCAAATCTCATCATGATTTTCACTAGTGTGGTTTTAGAAGATTATATATTTTGTAATTTTGATCTTTCAAGATCTAAACAAAACTCCCACTTGCCTTTTGTATTTTATAAATACTTTAGCAAGATGAGCAACACTAAATCGTTCTCATTTGGGATATTACAAAAATATTTTACAGTTCCTGACTCTTGTTTGTTAAAACTACTTATTAACAAAATCAGAACTTCATTTTAAGACTTTAATGTGATTCATCACATTCCATAATGTCTTATTTAATCTTCTAGGTTGGAGTCTTATTGAGTATATTCAATCCATACTCAATTTTCTAACCTTGATAACTTTTGGAAGAAAAGAAGTCATATTTATCTTTCAATCAAACAATATAACAAGAGTTTGATTATTCCTAACTGAACACATCCACCAACTTGTGATGTTTCATTAGAATTAATATTGTGAGACAAACTAACAATATGTAAGATAAACTTATTCCCTTTGGCTTACCTATTTACCAACTAAGTCAACTTAATGGTACAATAGAATTTCCAAGCCAATTGCATGCTATATAACATAAGTACTTTTGAACAAGTTACTTCATGTTCATGTCTTAAGAAGACATAAACTGTTATATTCCCACTCTACGTTGTACATCATTGATCAACTCAATGATTTCTTGTTTAAAACATAACAAGTTTAACGTCTTACTTTATTATAAGTCTTGTAATAGTTAAAAGACTTCATGTTTATAAGAAGATATAAACATAAATAACTAAAGTATTTGTGAACACCATCACTTGGTTTCAATAGTAATTTCAAGTTAATTTACTACTTCATTTGCTTATGTCATTTTATGATTATCCAATTTAAGAAACTGCAAACTCACATAATTCCAGTACATCAGTTGATCTGCTAGTAATGAAATCATGTAGTTTACTTTCCTATTGCAATCTAGGCAGGTTACACCCTGAC
The DNA here is from genome assembly GCA_030686995.1 of Artemisia argyi. NCBI lineage: Eukaryota > Viridiplantae > Streptophyta > Magnoliopsida > Asterales > Asteraceae > Artemisia > Artemisia argyi. Next base: position 43,322,633 of record CM060706.1, read on the forward strand.
GTAAACTGTAAATTCAAGTGTTTCTTTTAATTTGAATATCATAAGACATAAAAGTAGTCTTATAATCATGACACATGTTCTACATAAGATAATCTTACACATTAAATGTATAAGTCCTATTAGAACATTGATCTCTTACCTTGCAATTAAGAGAACCCTATCATCATATTTCTATGTATTGTTCCTTTGCACACAATGAACAATTCTCCCACTTGTGCATTGAACAATATCATGTAGTATATAAACAACACAACATAAGTTTGTTTATGTGATTTCAATATGATTTGTGTCATAAGTAGATGTAGGACTACTTTGTCTTATCAGGAAACGCATATGGCTATCCTAAGACCATGAGTGTCTACAATTTGAAAGTAATTATCTTGAAGATAATTTGGGCTACTACACAGAAATTAAATCTTGTAGCTCCCACTGAATTAGAGAACATAACAATAACTCTATATTCAGTAAACAACACAAAGCTCCCACTGGATTTGACAACATTGTACGTGTTTCATAACCAGTGAAAACAATTTGCTTGTTTTTACTTTCCTACACATTTAGAAAAACCCATACGTAATAATTACTCAGGTTCTAAAATGTGTATTCTACTTTGTTTATGATGGATTATCCATCAATGATATTAACTTGAAGAATTTGAGCATGCAGCTTCTTCCTTAATAGGCCTACCATCCCCATAATGGTATGTAGCACCTTTAAAGCACAACAACTAGATAAAATACTAGCTTTGCCTTTTACCAATTTTGCGGTAATCTGTCCAGCTTCTAATAACTCATATTTTCCATTTAACCAAATGCCTTGTTTGTTATAGAAGAATTCATTCACCAAATTAAGAGTAATGAAATTTCTATGGAAAATAAGATGTGCTATATCCTTAAATATTAAAGATTGCTTTGAGTTATATATTAGAATGTAGACAATTCTAATGTTCCTATCATACCTTTCTCAATCATGAAAAGGAATAGGATGGAGTCTTATTCTTTTCGCATGGAAAATAGACTTAGGATTGAGTCTTATTCTTACGTTCCTATCATACCTTTCTCAATCATGAAAAGGAATAGGATTGAGTCTTATTCTTCTCTCATGGGAAATAGACTCTTTCATTTCGGTAAATTTTTCTCAATCAAACATTATGTTTGAAAGCAGAATTATATCAATTTACCAATTTAAGACCAAACCACGTTTACGGCTTTAATGTTGCATTAATACGTTAAAAAGAATTACAAAATTCAATTTTAGTATTTTCGATAATTAAATTTTCAAGAAAATTAAATACCCATGGTTCATAATCAAATAACCATTTAATTTTCACTGAAAAACTAGGATCCAAATTGACATAAGTTCATCACATCAGTTGATCTGCTAGTGATGACGTTATTCAATAAGGTACGAGACGAACCTCAATTGCCAATATTCAATTGCAATTCCTAGAATCGATGGGATTTACATTAATTGCCAACCGCAGTTGCAATGTAAGCATGTTTTATCCCCATCTTCTTATGCCTTGAGTGATCAGTTCCCACTATCAACTCAATTAAGTTAACCAATTTAAGAAACAACAACCTTACATAATGACACCACATCAGTTGATCTGCTAGTGATGAAATCATGTAATTTGCCCTTCCATTGTAATCTAGTCAGGTTACGCCCTGGCGTAGATCCAATTTCAGGTGTTTCCGTTTCATTGGATGGCATATAACTTAAATTTAAGGGTAGTTAATTTGATGTGTGTAATCAAATATATGTACAAAGATGTCATGCATTCATCTTGTAGCATATGTTTCATGTAAAAAAACTTTTACTCATTTAGTGTCTTTACGAGCTTAAATCTCCAAACTTTTGATTGAGGCGTTGAGAAACTTACAACTTTGCCTTAAGTGCTTCGTAGTTATCATGGATGTTAGGTAAAGACTAAAATATGACTCACAGGCGAGCGGTAAGCCAGAATGGAGGCTCACTAAGGCCGCAATTTAATGCGTAGCCATCCTTATACCCACTTTAATAGTTTGTCATAATTAGTTCCACCTTTCAACCACTTAATACAGTCGCGATCAATCAACCAAAAGTCCAAGATTTATTAAGTAAGCTCAAAACAAGATTTCACCATTATTAAGTCCGTTTAATATTTTATTTCTTGAAATTACCCTTTGTTACTATCATGTTGCAAAAAACATATAAAACAAAAGTAATAAAATAAAATAAACAAACAATAACAATAATGGTCATGCAAATTACAATCAATATAAAACACACTATTGATTTAATATACGATTAATAGGGTCTTCCCTAATTTTATAATTAATCAAATTTTAGTAATCTTTATACATAATATTTACTAAACCTCTTATCAATTATAATAAATCGCATAAAAAAGCATGAAATCAAAACAAATCATAATCCATAACAACACATGCATAGTGTGTCATGAATGCCCATATTATACAAATAATTATGTCAATCAAGGAACGCAACCAAACGGCATATAACAATATCCATACACATAAATTACATGCAACCTATGGTTTCTACAAGTTTTTATTACATAATTCATCAAACCCTAATTTCTTTTTAAATAAAAAAAAACTTTCGACATATATATAATAAATTAAATAAATTCAAAATAAAAAAAATAAAATAAAAACTAGGGTTTATGAAAAAAATAAAAACATAAGAACACCAAGCATGTTATAATCAAACGATTCAATTTTATGTGTTTCGGTAATTCATTATAATGTATTAACGGCTCTTGATGCCACTGTTGGAATATATGAATAATATAAAACAATAAACATATAAACATCAAAGAGTACGCAGCGGAATAGATCAAATACAAATAATAAATTAACCGAAATATAAATGGATACATACCTCTTGATTGCTAGCAAGAACAAGAACTTATAAACCCTAGATGAGGGCTTATATGGATCGACTAGGGCTAGTCACAAGGCAAGATCACCGTTAGCAAAAGTATGCTAACACTTCGTTCTCACACACACGTACTATAAGCGTTTCAATGGAAATGCTAGATTCGTAGTACACGAAAAGATTAAACTATTGGTCCTATCAATCAAAGATCGATTAGACTCAAAGAAAGAGATTAGAGAAGATTAGGTTGCAATGGAACCAAGGGATGAAAAGAATGAATGAGAGGAGGTCTCATTATATACTAATCAAGTAGCTTGGAGCAAAAGCCATCCCAAACCCTATGGGAAAGGGCTTGGCCGGCCATGAACACAAAAGCCCACCAAATGCCTTTTGCAATTTTACAAGTCTAGTTACCGTTAAGTTTATATTTCGTGTATTTAATAATTATTCGTCACTAAAACACTAATTATTAATTCATTGAAACTCATACGTAAAGTGTGCAATCCCGAAGTCTCGAGTTCGAATCCGGTCATGATATATTAATTTATAATCCGTCAAACCAACACCTGTCACTCTCAACTTAATTTCTTGTCGAATTATGCGAAATTCTAGCATTTGATTGTTATAGAAAAGAAACTTTCAATGAAAATTATGTGGTCTACAATAATCCTTAAACATTAATAGAAAACGATTTTTGGAGGTTATATTGAAACGAAGGTTAGATCGAACCGATAGAAGAGCTCAACTTCGTCATCTATTTGTCAAAACTAAGTATTTTTATTAGCCAATGAAAGTCAAAATTAAATAAATTCTGGTCAAAAATATTTTTGTGTCATGTTAATTTTATTAAGTAAACAAAAATACGTATGTCTTTCGAATCTCATTTTTCAAATTCTGAATTTAAATGTAAAAAACAACGTTATATTTGTTATGGATAATTGTATATGTTATCTCCTACTAATAGTTAGAGTTTATATCTGATTAGGAGATATGCATAATAATAAGTTTAAGCTTTATAAAGGTTGATTGCTTTAATCATACTTTCATTCTCTCAATCTTGTGTGCAAAACACGTTATCAGCACGCTTTAAACTTTTAGGTCCATTTTTCTTTTCTCTCGTTTTTCACCGTTTGCTATGCGATATATAAGTTACGGTTTGGGCAAATACCATATTAAAGCACTATACTTGCCAAAAAAGTCACTTTTGGTATCGAACAAATTTTTTTCCTCATTTAGGTACTAAACTTACATTTTTTGACCTCTTTTATGCATTTTGTGACATTTTTGCCCCTGAATTTTTAATAATTTGAGGGGCAAAATCGACAAAAAGTGCCTCAAAGAGGCCAAAAAAATATAAGTTTAATACCCAAATGAGGAAAAAAAATTGTTCGATACCCAAAAGTGTATTTTAAAACAAGTATGATGCTTTTTTATGGTATTTGCCTTTACGGTTTTTCTAGTACGTGTTTTATTTATAGATCTTATGAACTTCAAACATGACACATGTATGAAGGTGGTATTGAACCTTAAAAGTGTACACATAGTTCAAAATCATATATGTGCTTTGTTATATCCTTTTGAATTGATATTTTAATTGTTATATCCAAAAGCCTTACACTAGATCATATCGCTTTTTAACTTGCATATAACTAATTTGTTATTTTATTCGTATAGTTAATATAACTTAGATGATTCTTGTTATTGGTTCTTTAGACCACGATTATTTGATTTGTATATAAGTGCATATGATATGATATATTATTTTGTCATGTTATATTAACGAGACTAAATGACAATTTTTAATTATATATGTTAATTAACTTTTGACGTATGTGCTACAAGTTGTTAATTAACTTTTGACGTAATTGCTACAATTTTATCGACTTCAAAACGATAAATCTCGAAATCCCACTATCTTCGTAATTTATTTAGTTGTTTTTCTGAAGTTACTTATTAAAACAGTTTGATATACGATACGATTATGTGATATGGAAAAGATCTGTGTTCAATTATTTGGCTGGTCCATTATAGTTTTAGTTTTCTAAATTCATATTCATAAGTTAATAAAACATGTTATATTCTTGTAATAAGAACCTCCTCGTATTGATGTGCTATGTCATAGTTTGCCATGCGCTACGAATGTTAAGTATGTTTTTATGTTATGTTTACTCTGTCAACTATTATGCAATGCTTATTTCTCTTTGTGCTATAATTGTTTTCTTATACATATTTTCTTTAATCGTCTGGATATTCTTTCTTTTAAGATTTTGTTTTTGCGTAAATTGTTAGTGTGATTCTTTTATTGAAATTCTAATATCTATGTTTGTTATACTGTTGAGTTATTTTACTTTTGTTTATGTTTCATTTTTTAGTAAGTATTTTGATTGATTGTTATTCGTTTTTGTTTTAATTAATAGTAGCATGCACAACTTCACTAATAACTATCTTGTTTGAATGGAGTCGTAATTTTCTTTCTTTACTTGTACTCGATGAGATATAAACTTACATTTATCTATAGCTCTAAGGCCTCCTATTATATATTTACATGCTCTTTGATCCAGTAACATTAAACAAGAATCTATTGATGGGCTGCAATCAAGTTAACAAGTTAAGGTTAGTAGGTTACCACTGCTCTCTCGTACAACTTACTTGAATTGGTCACAAACCTTTATTATACTTATAGACTCAAACACCATTCATTCTTGTTCCGGCTAGGTTATATAAGGTGGACTTAGATCTACACGTCAAATTCAAATTCAAGTTCAAGCTCATACGCACATAAAATTAAATCGATCTCAAAACCTTTTAAATGCTATGCTTGCATTTTATGAAAGGGTAATTACTTGAAATAAGTTCCTGTAAATTAAAATAGATCATATTTATCATTGTCATTTCCGTGAAGAAACTTGGATGATTGAAGAAACCTCTACGAAAGGCTGGTTAGGATAAATAACTGTTTGTCAATCTGAGTGCAGTGAAGAAATGTCTAAGAAAAAGATTGATTGTGATGTAAGTGTTTGTGAGTGGTGGACCAACAACTTTGAAGTATACCAGGGGTTAAGAAGACTTCAAATTGGAAAGTAATTCACTACTAGAGATTGTGAAATAGAGCCCCCTTAATAGAGCCCGGTTTTAGTGAAAAACGGGCTCTAAAAAGATTCCGTATTTTGGAAAAGGGTATAAAGCCATGTTTTCTTTTACAAAAACCGGGCTCTATGTTGAAAAACAAAAGAGCCGTGCTTTCTTCCCTAAAACCGGGCTCTATTCTGCTCATAGAGCCATGTTTACTTCTATGAAACCGGGCTTTATCTAAAAGAACATTAGAGCCCTATTTTCTATTACAAAACCGGGCTTTATCAATTGTGTTGAAAGACTTGTAAAATGGGCGGTTCTTGAAAGTGAAACGAAAAAACTTAAAAATTTTGGGCGCCTTATTTCCCCCTCACTTCACAAAACCTAACCCTCATCCTCATTTCAACACAACCACATCCATTGTTGTCTCTCTCAACTAATACAAAAAAAATCCATTCACTTAACAAACACAAATCTGTGTTTCTTTCCAACTTACAAACCACAGTCAATTACAGTATCTCATAGTCATCTCACCTACCACTATGTATCTTCAATTTTTACCAAAATCTGAAACACTACTTTTAGCCCCGGAAATTTAATCACCAAGAAATTCACACAATAAACTATATCTTGTTCTTGTGATACCAGCCTTTAAAGAACGAAATACCAGCGTAAATTTCGGAGGTACCAAACAGATACAATCGATGTTGCTGTTCAATTAATCTTTTTAATATATCTCATTAATGTTGTTGTTAAGTTTGATTCTGGAATAAGTACTGTTAAGTTTGTTTATATGTTTTTTGTATTGTTAGGTAGTAAAGTCTTGATTTTGGATTGAAATTAGTTGTTTTTTTAAGCTCTGTATGGGATTTAAAATTGTATGGCACTAAAACAAATCTTTATTTTCAATATAAAGAATATAATCAGTTGTAAATGGGTGTTTTGGTTGTGCTAGTTGCTGTCGTAAATTGGGTGTTTGGAAGGTATAATTATCAAGAGGTTTAGATTAGTTTATCTTATTTCATGGTTTCTTCTGGATGATCAAGTAATATATAGTATATTTATATGCGTAAAGAGTATAGTGTAATATACTATAATCACTGGTCATGGATGATAGCCAGGCATTGAGCTTGAGCATGTTGGTTGTCGCATACGTCTTTGCTAAATACAGAATATTTGAACTATTGTTTACAGTGCTAACAGCTAAGCATCTGCTGAAAATACAGTCTTTCCTCAACGAGGACAACTTTTTGTGCCTACTATAATCACCAGGCTAATAGTTAGCCTTGCATGTCACATATGTGTTTGGTAAACGCGGAATATTAGAACTAGTGTTCACAGTGTTTTCAAAGGTTTCCGTCGCCTTCTCTCCTAATGCTTGTAGTGTTAGCATCTGCTAAAAGACGGTATGAGAACAGCTTTTTATGAAAAAAAAATGAGGAAAATGTAGGTCACGTGCTACATTTGAGTGTTGAATCCTCTTCGACTCTTCGTGCACCACCCTCAATTGCTATTTTGGGCTGTGGGCTTGAACGCTTACAACAAAATCTACGAGAAAAGATGAAAACATGATCTGCAATTGTAGATAGATTTACTTATTCTAAATGTAAGAATAACATTAACTTAGTAAGCTCTCTGTATAACAAAAAGGTTTTAACAGTTTTGATCTATCTACAGCGTTCGCTGGCCTAGGAGGAGGACCAATCTGTTGTGGTGACGCTAATGGCTGATACGGTTGACTTTGAAGATCATCTTGATTTTCTAATCTGTTGGCATATTGTCGGAGCCGGGCTGCAAGGCGACCCTTGATCTTATCTTGCCGTTGAACAGGCTTACGGTCTGGCACATAGGACACCTCTCGTATTGTGACCCAGGTATCTTGATTGTTGTTCTTCCACAAGTAGTGCGGCGTTGTGGTGTAGTATTAATTTCAAAACTTTAATTAGATTTTCATAGTTTATTTGACTAAAAGATACTAGTAAAGATGAGTGCTTATGTTATTTTGTTATTGATTGATTTCTAGGTTATGATATGGAAGAGAAATCCTGCAACTCACATCAATTTTCCGGTAGTTCGGTCTAGGGAGGAGTAACAAGGTATTCGATCAAGTAGTCTTTAAGCATCAAAAGTGCATATCATAGTTTCAAAAGGTTGAAAAACAATTATAATTATAATGGTGTGCTCTCATGTCTTTTACATTCAGACACCATCAACATGGGCGATGGCAAGCTGGGATTGGCAATGTGGCCGGGACCAAAGATCATTACTTGGGAACATTCAGTAAGTTAACTTGAAGCTATTTTTCCATTTACATTTCTAGTTTAATTTTTATTAGTTTTAAGCTCAAATTATAATGTCAAGCTTGTATTTAATTGGTCAGTAGTAATGCTACATTAGGAGCCTTGGTGAAACCATTTACTAGTGTAGTAACTACACTGCATTTATCTTTATAGTATAAATGAATTGGTAAAGACCATTACTACAGATTTGAGACTAGTAAATGATAAGTTAAAGACCTCATAGCTAGCACAATGTCACTATACTGTAAAACTCTTCAAAAACAATTTAGATTGGTTTGTCAATGCCTTGGATTTCATTCCACTCTCCACCAACTGAATCTCACAACAAAAGTAAAGTATATTTGTTTTTACTTTCTGTAGGTGGTTGATGTGGTGTTTTACCAATGGTTTGGAGCTTGCACTATGATGAGGAAGTCAAGAGTTATTATGTATACTTGATTCTCAACTCTAAAGGAAGATCTCGAGACGATGTCAGGTTATTCAAAAGCAATGCACAACAACAAGACTTAGCAGTAAATTCAATGTTTTCACTTGCATTTCCGTTCAAGTAGTTAATAAAGTTAGCTTGTGAGTATTCATATGTATCAACAGAAAGTTTAGTTGTAAACTTGTAATCTCAGTACTTGATTTGTATCTATACAATGTTCAGTTCACTAAAAGATTTGAGGGCTTGAATTATGTCATTAAAATATAGATTTTTTTTTTAAAAAAAAATTTATTCACATAGAGCCATGTTTTTAATAAAAAACCGGGCTCTATAATTTGGAATAGAGCCCGTTTTATAAACCGGGCTCTATTTGTGTTTCGAATAGAGTCCCCCCCCCCCCCTTTTGAGCCCTCATGCAAAACCGGGATTTATGAGCCTTTTCAACAGGGCTCTATGACGATTTTTGTAGTAGTGTAAACTCATCTTGGTCTACAAGTCATTTGTCAATCCTTTCATCTGGTGGCCCTTTTAAGTCTTGGGATGTATAGTAACTGAGTCTATTTGTGAGTTGTGGACCAACAACTTTGAAGTATACAAGGGTTTAAGAAGACTTCAAAGTAAACTCAATGCAGTAAAGAAACTTAAATGATGGAAGGAATATCTAAGAAAGGTTGTGGAAAATAACTGCTTATGACCAACTTTTTTGAAGTATAAAAGGGTTTAAGAAGACTTCAAATTGGAGGTAGGAATACAGAATAAAAGTTGTTGTCTACTAGCATAGACTTTCAAAGTAAACTATCTTGGTCTACAAGTCATTTGTAAGTGCTTTTCCTTTCATCTGGTGGTCCTTTCAATGTTTGGGGCATGTATACACAATTATGCAAATGTCATGTAACATAAACTATTGTTCAGAAATATGAATTGCTTCATAAATAAAATTCACAAGTTTATATGTTACAATTTCCAAAACTATAACCAAAGACCCACGTCTCATCTTTTGAGGATACGAGGCACAAAATTACACTAATAGAATTGTCAAGTAGTTTGTACTGGCCATAATCCAGCAGTACCAGTTGTGATTTTCTTCTTCCTGTAAACAACTAAACAACATCAATAAGGAAAACATTGATCACTAGCAGCATTTAGTCCAGCAAGTGTGTGGTATTTTACAATCAAATGCCAAAGGGTCAATAACATATAGAAATTTGTTCAAAAACAATAACAATCAAATGCCAGCAAGCGTCTGAATTTCGGAATTTGGGGGCTCATTTGCTGATTTCAGTAGATTTTAGTTGTAACTGAAGGAAATTACGTCGAAAGGGGCAAAACCGGACTTTATTTATTGAATTAGTACACGTTTAGTCCTCGAAAGACCGAAATTATTTTTTCTGAGTTATTGACCACTGAGTTAACCTCAACTCGACTACCAAAACTTGGCCTTAGAAACTCAACTTGAGCTCAATTGAGTTGTGAATTGCAATCTCAAACTCGACTCTTCTTTTCTAAAACTCAAGCTCGGTCGAACTTATACATAAAGTTTAAGCTTGATAAGTCGACTAGACTTCTTTTCTAAAACTCAATTGAGTTGTGAATTGCAATCTCAAACTCGACTCTTCTTTTCTAAAACTCAAGTTACTGTTTTGATGCTCTTTCATCCTGGGTGATTCTTTTATTGTGTCAAACATGTCTACGTTGACATGCAAACTACTCAAAATCAACTTGATTACTCATATAAAGTTTAAGCTTTTGAAGAACGACTCAAAAGTCAAGACGAACATGAAGAAAATCATCAAGACAAACTTCTAATGGCAAGTTCAAGAAATCAAGGACATGAAAGAGGACGAGGAAGAAACTTTAACAAAGAAAGAAGTACATATCGAGGAGAACGAGACAAGAGTGACAGGAAATGCTACAAATGTGACAACTATGGACACCTTTCATATGACTGCACCAAATGGAAGGAGAAAGACAACAATGAAAAATCACATAGCAACAAATGGAAAGACAAGAAAGAAGAATCTCTTCTCGCTTATTACTCTGATGAAGATGCAGCGTTACTGTGAAGACAAGTCAAGAAAGTAGAAGACTCACCATGGACAAGTTTAGTTTATGGGGGAGTATTGGATGTTAAACTAAACTTAGTATAGTTTGGTTAGAAAATTGTAAATAAGAAAGTATAGGTATGTATTATGTAAAGTGTAGAATTCTGTAAAGGTATCGGGCTGGGTCATAATGGGTAGAAACGGTATAAACCGTTTAGTTAGGTTACAACTTTTAGAATAGGTATAACGTTTAGAAAAGAATCGACATGTCTCTTGAAGACACCGATTCATCTAGTATAAATAGGTAGGATTCTGTAATCAACATTCATTCCAATATATCAATACAATTCAGAAATCACATATCAGTTTCTATACTTCTGTTTTTATTTCGATTACAAAGAAAGCAACCTGTGTTTTGTTCATCATAGCAAGATTATATTCCAACATACAGTTAATGATAATTAAGTGATTATATGCGTGTAAAAATTGAATTTAAGCTAAGCTTGATAAGGTTCGTGCGAAGCCTCACGACTCAAGTATTTTAGAGCTCGAACTAGACAAACTCTACATGAGTAATCAAGTTGATTTTGAGTAGTTCGCATGTCAACGTAGACATGTTTGACACAATAAAAGAATCACCCAGGATGAAAGAGCATCAAAACAGTAACTTTTTAACTTGGAACAAGGCATTTCCTGGGAAAATGAATCAGTCCATCCTAGTTTACCATATTCAGGAATGTTGCTACGTTGCATGAATGTTGCTACGTTGCATGACGAGCTTCTTCTAGATGTGATCCGTCTACCTACTACATCAATAGTTTAACAACGAAGAACAGGATATATTGCATGCTGTTTCAAATACTAATTTTGTAATGAGACTAAATCAAACGAGACAAAATAGAGAAGGATAAGAAACATGGTGCTAATACAGGATTTGCCCCAGTCCTCACAATAAGAATCAAGAAAGTTTATACATATTGCACCAACACCTTACAATCTCTTGTAGCTTATCCACTAAACAATACACGGTAGATTCAAATATAACCAATTTATCATCACTTCATTACTAATCCTTACCCCCACAGTTTCTTTTACGTACAGACGTTTTACTGTTATTACGTGTGGAAATGGAAGACGGTGGTTTGTGTTATTATATGGCTAAGGAGATTTAGATTTCACAAGTTTAGCTGCATCCTTCAACAGCATCCACCGAACACCATTCACAAGTTCATCCTTTAGCATGAACAAAATGGCTGCAGCCGGAACACTTTGTGCAATATTTGTGCTCATCTCTTTGTAAAAGCCATGGAGCCCTTCGTAGCATATCATCTTTAGAATTGCATCCAGAGTGCCTAAACGAAAACAGGATTTGTGTGAATATGCGATCTTTTGGATCGTGAAAAGGACAAGAGAACAGTAACATCCCATATTTCGTGGGAGGTAAGTAACAGTTTCATATTTCATATCACATTTATCTTCGTACTGATGTTTTTTGTCTAACCAGATGGCTTGTCTTGCCTGAAGTCTTGACTGCAAAATGCAAACAATAATATTTGAGACAAGGGATTAGATAGTTTAAAGCTTTTTTAAACACTGGGGTGTCGTAACAGAAGAATAAAAAACTGGCAACTATTTTGAGTTGAGATGAACATTTCGACCCATTTACTTATGTATGGCTGGCTTTGGGTTGTGCTTTATCTCTAACACGTCATTAAGTCAAAATTTTAATTGAAATATAGTTTAAAGGTAAACGGGTTAATCGGGTCGAAAACCCCAACTGGTCAAACAGGATGAAAGTCATCTGAAGTGTATTTTTTATGAATAAAACATCCTAAATCACTTTTGCCACCCCATTTACTTACGTATGGGTCGCTTTGGGTTATGCTTTTCCAAAAAATTGCCTGTTGCCCAACCCGCCGTTTTTCGACCGCTAGTTCGACTATTAACATCTAATAAGGTTTACGACGAGTTTCATTCTTGAAGATGGTATCAGTCAGACTTGAGACCTGATGTGTCTATTACAGTATTACAGATATTAGTAGGTCTAAGTCAAGTCACTGATTTCAGAAACTAATGTATGTTTAAGTATAATTACTAGTATTATTTTGCTGCCAGGGGCGAAACTTCATGGGGGCTAGGAGGGGTTGTCCCCCCCCCCCCCCCCCCCCCCTCCTCCCTGTGAATTGCAGAGAACGTACAACTATATGTACGTGCATTTAACTCTTTGAAACTTTTTAAATTATTTGTGTTCGAAGAGTTCAACTACCTCAGAATTTCAAATTGTCAATAACTCGTTTAATTAGTTCTCTTAAACTACATTTTGCTCTGCAGGTATTTTTATTACATTGGGTAATAACTTTGGCTCCCCCAACAAAAACGTTCGAGTTCCGCCACTGTTTGGTGCTCTATTAAAAATCTCAAATGACAATTATCTATAGAACTTCCAAGTACTTACCAATGCCCCAAGCAAAAATATCTGGAAAATTATGTGGAGAAATCAGATATTGCCTACAGATAATCCCAATAAATAATAAATAACTCATAATTATGTGAGAATACTGCATTGATTATATTAACAGTTACTTGCCTCTAACGCAGTTACACCTTTGTTACTGTTGCTTAAGGCACGACGCTGCTTCAACTTCTTTAGTAGGGTCTCATACAGCATAAACTGTATCGAAGGATTGCTAACCATGTGGACAAGAAGTCAAGAAGTGATATCTAAACAGCATGGTCCAAAGCTAAATAGCAAGTACCATAACCAATGTCGGGAAGACACCTTTCCAGGATCCCAAGATTCCAGCTTCACCAAAGACTTCTTGAACCTGCAGAAAACAAATTGTTCAAGTTACAACCTCAAGGAGTAAATGAGCCATCAGGTGAAAGCCATTACGATCATCTAGTAACACAGCTTGTTTGTAGTTTTATCTGAGTACAAAAATCACTAAACGTTGATCCCGAGATAGCATATGGTTATATTTTAATTCTTAAAAGGGAAGGGAACAAAGTAGAATTTTCATACTCTTAGCAACAGACTATGATGTGACAAAATCATATGACAGTATAGGAGCAAAACAAAGATGCAAACCAACACATACCGCATTGCTAGTTGCAAACGAAGGCGGTTCTATTCCACTAACAATCGGACCGGTTGGGCAGGGCAAGTCTTGACTGTGTGATCGTGTGACAGTTTCCGACCCTTCCCTGGACACAAGTCATTTACTAGCTGGGTAATCTTTATAAGGTAATGGGTAACGTAACCTTTAATTTAATAAGAATCAACTAACGGGTCTAAGGCGGGTCTAGCAGATCAAAATAACTTGACATTATATATAGGGAATTTATTGGACTACGATATATACCATATAGTATTCTTTGTGCTATGTGCTTTAGGTTGGGTATAATCTTGGAGCGGTATATTACGTAAGTAAATATGGGACATTATTAAGTCGACGGATTTGATAAACTTCGATGATTTATTTAAATGATATATTGAGCTAATATTAGACCTATAGATGGTTTATTATTTCTTTTCGTTGTGGTTTCTTGGTTTGAGTTGTGTCGACCCTTCACCCATATGGATACCAAACGTCGAATTTCAAATTAATATGAAGATAATTCGAGAAATGGATATTTTTGGAAAGTAAAATGGAATACGTTCGGGAATGGGAATATTTGATTTTTTTGAGGAAATGATTTCTGAACGAGCTTGATATTGTTAGGAAGTGCCGAGTATGTAGTTGCCGTTACTTGAGTTTGCTTACGTCTTTCATCTATCGTTTTCTTTTGAGGATTTGCTGGACTTGAGGTGAGTCATAGCCCCACTTTTACTCTTGAACTTTGCTTTCAATACTTGGGGTGAGAAACGTGCAAATTGTTTTATGTGGACTATTATCGCTTTTGATTTCAAAACTTGCTATGCTTATAGAACTAGGTAGGATTGAGCGAGGCCTAGTCCCGAACTAGGTAAGCTATTGATTTAGTTATAGAGCGAGGCCTAGTCCCGAACTAGGTAAGCTATTGATTTGGTTATAGAGCGAGGCCTAGTCCCGAACTAGGTAAGCTATTGAATTGGTTATGGAGCGAGGCCTAGTCAAGAACTAGGTAAGCTATACAACGAGGCCTAGACTAGATCTAGGAAAGTTGAACATGTCGTATCCTTACGCATGTTTAGTATGTCGTATCCTTACGCATACAGATTGATTTGATTTGATTTGGTTATTGGACTATAGTGTGCACTGATGCGTGGGAATCGCAACAGGCTTTACCTCTCGAGAGATCTCGAGAAGCTTACAACCCCCACCAGGCAGTGTACCTGATCGTTGTAGTATAGTATAGTGACAAGTACCGGGGGATTGATCGTTCAGCTTAGGAATAGTGTCGCTAGGATTAGAAAACCTAATTACTAGTTCTAAAGATGAGGGATGATTATTTTTGTATTTTTATATTTTTTAGAAAGCAAGTAAAATCTCGGGTTTTGAAAGAGTGGGCGGAATTAGTTGCTATTCAACTAACCCAAAACTAATATATAATCAAAATAAAATACTGAAAATGAAATTAAACTAATTATTATAAAGGTTGTGAGCAGTAATTGGAGAAATTGTGTTTACTTAGACTTCACTACTCCCTAGATATCTTTTACATGTTAATTACTTGTTATAATTGTATGGATGACGGATCGTATTCCTTAATACCATTCATGGGGTGGCATACATAACTCCCCAATTCTATGAGCTCTTATCTCCTCCTACACCATGACCCAGCACAACTATAGGGATTGTAAACAGTGGCTCATGCATTAAATACAACCAATAAAGACCTAGTACGCCTCGGTTCATGTTTCTTAAGACGTTCAAGCATGTTAACATTTAGAGATCTGCCAGTTTTCTTAAGCCTAACATATAAATCATTCATCCAAGAACAAGAATAAACAAGTAATCAACACATAATCAACATCTAGGTTTCATTAGATCTAAGCAAACACAAAAGAGATCTAGCCTAGCATAATTGAATTGAGACAAGAACAAGATATAGACAACCAACATATAGACATATTGATTGAATTAGAAGAACACTTATCTCAATTACAATGCAAGGTATCAAGGGTTTGGAACCCTTGAAAAACCTGTAAAAGTTGCACCAAATTCGTCTTTAGGGTTTCTCCAAAACTTCTCTCTTTTAATGTAAAAACTAGAAAACTATATATAGGAAAACTGGGCTGACGGCGTCAAGACAACATTGTGACACCGTCACCTCGCCGCCAAATACTTCCTCGGACGGCCTTGATCTACTTATGACGGCATGTGTGACGCCGTCACCAACCACGGTATTTTATTCTTGGGACTTTGACGCCGTCAGGATGACTTTTGACGCCGTCATCAACTACGGTATTTTATTCATGATGTCTGACGCCGTCAGGGTATAACTCTTGACGCCGTCACCTAGTGTTTCCAGCATGGAAAATTGATACTTTGCCGTTTTCTTCACTTTTATGCTCCAAAAACGTCCAAAATGGCTTCTTTTCCAGAATTCACTCTCCAAGTACCTAAAATCACAAAAGGAACGATTTAGGGCAATATTTGATCAAATAAAGTCGGATTCGGGCTTAAATGACCCCCTAAAAACGGATCGTTTTTCGCCTCATCATGCACCTATAGGGTTGATTCGATTTGGTTGGATGATTGAGGCCTAGTCTAGCTAGCAAGCATTTTGCGTATATGTCTACTATATTGAACTATGAATTTAAACCTATGATCTCACCAGCGAAAGCTGACTTTTAGTACGTTTTCTCAGGTAATTAAGTGATGCCCTTGGATGCTTGGATTGGAGGCTTGGCAATGGCACCTGGTTTATGGATCTATTTTTCTAAAACTCTGATAAATATTTGTGGACCTATGTTTATTTCTTTTGGGCCTGACTTTGGATGATTTTGGGATAAATGTAAACTTTAAAACCTGTTTTGGTTGTGTTTTTCTTATGTTTACTTTATCTCGTTCTTTCATGACTTTGAATGGATACCAATCCCCATAGCACCCCGAAAGCTTGTTGAGTCTTCCGCTGTAATAAATTTTGGGGGTGTTACAATAGGGCTAGTCCTTTTTCTATTCAGACTCCGATGAGGATCTAGATGATGGTGATGTGATTTATGAGGATAGGATGAAAGATGAAGTGAACCCTCTTAGGTATGTCGACCCTAGAACAAGGATTGAGAGTGATAGCTCATTCAATATGCAATTTCCTTGTAAGATTGGATTTAGGAGCTTTAATGCCTACCTTAACTCATCTCTCCCAATGAATATAATCTCGCGTAATGAATATAATAAAATCATGGTAGATGAATTAGAATACAATGGAGATAATGTTATTGCTAGGGCAATGTCATTGCATGTGTTTGTAGGAAGCTTCGTTTATCTTGTTGAGTTCATGGTTATGGAGAATCTAGGAGAATTTATCGATAGTAAGTTGACCCAAGTTGTGTTTGGAAAACCTTTCAAAAGGTTGACCAACCTTGATGAAAAACTTATGGAAGGGTTAATTACATTCCCGGATGGGGATGAAGATTTTGTCTACCAAATGCCCCGTGCACACCCTAGGTTCAAGGATTTTTCCATAGAGAAGTGTAGTAGGTATCCGCCCCTAGAAATGCTAAGTAAGAATGATAAGAGAAAAGGGCTTAAATATACTCATGAAAAGAATAAAAGGTATTATCGCGGATGTTTAGAGTTAGGTGATGATTATAAGAAAGATGAGGCGACTATTAGATGGCTCACCCTTGGTTATGTGAGCATAAGCGACACATGATAGCCCATGACCTTGAGTCTAGCTACAAGACTCATAAATAAAGAAAAGCGCTTCTTGGGAGGCAACCCATGTTTTGTGTGATTTTTTATTTTGTTTGATTGTTATTTGCTTCCGTATGCATGCTTTATTTTTATTGTTGGTAGATCATGTTTCAAAACTAAAATGGTGAAAATACTTTATTTTGTTGTTTGGCTTAGTCTTAACTTCACCCAAAGGTATTTCACAAAAGATAAGTGTAAGGGGAAACCCCAAATATGTTTTTAAGAAACAAACTCGATCATGATTCTCCACAATATTAAGTGAACATGTATATTCGTATTTGTTAGAGTCAAATGCTTGTATCGAGTCATAATGATGTTTTGCAGGATTTTCCAGGAAGTAGGACAAAGTTTTTCCAGAAATTTTCTGGAAACTTAACATAAGAATTTCTGCAGATCACTTCTGACGGCGTCAGGAAGAAATTCCTGACGGCGTCACGTGTAAAACTCTGGAAATTTTACCAGTTTTGTTTTTCTAACATAGTCTTGAAGTTTTAGTTGAATCTTTAGTTTTATAATCTCCAGGAAATCTGCAAACATCATTCCACAAGCATTATATCTTATTTTGTTTTCTAGGATTTTTTAGCATATATAGATTGCCGCCGATTTTACGCGAGGTTTCCTTATTTGTTTTCTCAGGTTTAACAGGTTATATATGACAAAAAGATGATTTATATTCTAGAAGGGAAGCTTTGATTGTTCATTCTCTTGGAGGAAGATCTAACCTGGTTACCATATTATCCATACCGAGCAAATCAGGGGAGTATTTGATTTCATTCTTTTACATATTTTACTTTTACATTCTTTACTTGAACATTGGGGACAATGTTCATCCTAAGTGTAAGGGGAGGGTAAAATGATGATACCTTACAGATACACTTTCGCTTGAGTTTGTTTGTTTGATGGTAGGTGCGTAATAAAACTATGAGAAATACTTGTTAGTGTAATTTTAGCACCAAATTTAAAATTTTTTACAACATTTAGGAGTGAAACTTTAGCCATAGCAAGCGTCTCATGGATAGGAGATTGTATGACTAGCACAAAACTGTACTATTCAGAAAAATTTCCCACCCAAATATGTGAGGTTCGCCTTTAGATTTGATAGGAAAAGCATTTAATATTAGTGCTTATGAGTGTACCGGTAGCATTTAAATTCTAGAACTTGCTTTAGTGATGCATCCCGAGACCGCTAGTGAGACTACATTCGTGTAGTAGGATTTACTACATGATAAGAGGCATTAGGATCACCCTTGTGTTAAACCCGTATCATAATTACTTGACCATTTAAGTCATATTACTTGGCTAGTTAAGTCAACTAATTTTTCCCACACCTTAGCGTTGTACTCATTTTTAGTACACGAAACCCCTAGTACACCCCTCCGAGCCTATCTTTTCGTTTCTAACTTTAAGAATCTTACTTAAAGGAAGAATTTGTTACAACCCACTTAAATGTACACCCAAATCGCCTTAGCCTTCCGTGTATGCACTCATATTTAGTGCATTATTGTTATTTGTTTAAACCCTTAGTTAATTATCTAATTGATTACATGGTTGCTAAGTCGAGTCATATCCTTGTACATATTGTTTTGGAACGATTGGGACTCATGGGTAAAGTACTAATGTTATGGAGTAATGGGGAAGAACATCATATTATTACCCCCATATGTACGTTAATCTTAAAAGTACTCCAAGTGTTTTGATTATCTTGATTCGAGTCATTAGATTAGTTTATTGTAAAGTATGTAAAAATTCAAGTGTAAGGGGAATGTTTATTCCCTATAATGTATTATTTTGGATGGTAGGTAAGAGTGTATGCAAAAAAAAAAAAAAAAAAAAAAACAAAAAAAAAAAAAAAAAAAAAAAGAATCGAAAAATCAAGAAAAAGAAAAAAAAAACATACGGACTACCATCCTGTCTCATTCTATGTTTATTTTATGTTTTTGTTATTTTTCATTTATTAGCTTAAGTCGAGTCTAGTCTTGGCTTAGCAACGCCATATTGTACATGTAATTAACCAAGATTGTTAACTCGCCACCAGTAAAGATTGCCTATATCCAACAAAACTGTGTATTTCATATCCCTATACCTAACGTTACAACCCTTTAAAAAGACCTCTTTGATAGTTTATCCTAGATGCTTACGCCATGTGGTGGAGGTTTGATCCTTTCCCAAGCCTATGGTAATCTATTTTGCTATGACAGGTAATGTGAGATGTTTTCCATTTCCATATTGTGATATTACTTTATTACACCCGAAAGATGTGAGTATCTAAACACTATTTGTGAGGTGCTAGTGTATGACCTCCGTGCTTGTCTTTGGTCTTTAGTGGAACGATTATTTGTTGTAATTACTTTTATATTAGTGTTAACTGATCTCTAACTTATATTTTGATTAGAATAAAAGCGCATTTGCTTGAGGACAAGCAAATCTCAAGTGTAAGGGTATATGATGAGGCGAAAAATGAACCGTTTTTAGGGGGTCATTTAAGCCCGGAATTGAATTTATTTGATCAAATATTGCCCTAAATCGTTTCTTTTGTGATTTTAGGTACTTTGGGAGTGAATTCTGGAAAAGGAAGAATTTTGGACGTTTTTGGAGCATAAAAGTGAAGAAAACGGCAAAGACTTAATTTTCCATGCTGGGAACAGTACCTGACGGCGTCAAGAAGGAAAAGATGACAGCGTCAAGAGCAAAATGCATGACGACCTAGAGAAAACCTGAAGGCGTCAGAAGTAGGGCGTCAAGAGTTATTTTGGTGACGGCCTGAAGAAGGATTACACATGACGGCGTCAGACCCAGATCTAGGCAGTCCGAGAACTTTATTGGTGGCGAGATGACGGCGTCAGAAATTTACTCTTGACGCCATCACCTCACAAAATTTATATATACTTTTCTATTTTTCATTCATTAGGAGGGGAAATTGTGTGGAGAATACTAGGGCCGAACCTAATAAACCCTAGGTCGTTTGAAACAGTATTTTCAAGGGTTTTTACCCCTTGAAACCTTTCATGTTCAATTAAGATAAGTCTTCTTTCAATTCATTCAATATGTCTATGTGTTGTTTGAATATATCTTGTGCTTGTCTTGATTATAACATGCTAGGCTAGATCTTTCATGTGTTTGCTTAGATGTAATGAAACCTAGATGTTAATTATAGGTTGATTGCTTTTTTATAGTTGTAATGGATGAATGATTTCAATGTTAGGCTTAAGAAAACTGGCAGATCTCCATTGTGTAACTTGCTTGAACGTCTTACGAAACATGAACCGATGTGTACTAGGTTTTTATGATTGTATTTAATGCATGAGCGAATTCTAGTGATCCCATGTTAGGAGCTTCTTAGCCGGCTCGACATAGGAGTGAAGTAGGAGCTTATAGGATTAGGGAAGTAAGTACGCCACCCCATGAATGGTATTAAGGAATACAATCCGTCATCCACGCAACTGTAACAAGTAATTAACCTGTAAAAGATATCTAGGGAGTAGTGAAATCTAAGTAAACACAATTCTCCCATATATTGCTCATACCACTAGTTAATTTAGTTTATTTTCAATTTTATTATTTTATTTTGATTGCATCTTAGTAATTGGGTTAGTTGACTAGCAACTAATTCCGCCCACTCCTCTAAAAACCGAGATTTTTATTTGCTTTTCTAAAATATAAAAAACAAAAAGAATCATCCCTCATCTCTAGACCTAGTTTTTAGGTTTTCTAATCCTAGCGACACTATTCCTAAGTTGAATGATCAATCCCCCGGTACTTGTCACTATACTATACTACAATGATCAGGTACACTGCCTGGTGGGGGTTGTAAGCTTCTCGAGATCCCTTGAGAGGTAAAGCCTGGTGCAATTCCCACGCATCATAAGTATGGCATACCTTGAACGCTCAAGCAAAACCATACATATTGTATGTCGCATTGAACTTTGGATTCTCCTTCATTTTTGCCAAATGATCTTTTCTATGTCTGTGAACAATATTGACAGTCCGTTGGTTAAATTTATCCCACATGTATTCCCCCCATGGAAAAACATTCCAAGCATCAATGTCCTCCACCAAAGACAGTAAATGCTTGGGGATACAATTCCTATCTTCATTACCCGTAAACACCAAAATAACAATTACCAAAAGACACAGCCTAACAGCATCATCATCTGAAAGAGCTTCAAACCTAATTTCATCTTTAAGTATTTCCAAACAATCATTTGCATATACAGAATTTATACCTTTTGCTCTTTTTTCAGGAAATACACGGTCACGAAATGCAATTGGGTTCTTTTTACTAACAATAACTTGCCCAAATCGAAACCCTGTTATTAAACAGAACTCTTTCCGCCCAAACTCTAACAAATGATTCCCAAATTTGAATTGCAATGGTGGGGAATCGAATTTTATGTTTGAAACTTTTACCTGATGTTGTAAAACGTGATGCATCAAACGGGAGTCATTATCGCAATCCCGAATGTCCAACCACGGACCAAACACCGTCTTCCTAAACAACCTTTCCCGCTTTTCATTCTTTGCCAAGATTTTTTTGATTTCTTTAAGCAATTTTACTGTAGATCGAACAGCAATTTTACAGGTATACAACGTAATTGGCATATCGAATTACATAAAACGTATGGAAACAGGGTTTTAATGACTTGTGATTTGGTACTGGTGTGATGATTCGCAATTGTAGACGAACGGGTTTGTGTGTTACTGTTTTTATTCAGTTCTTTAATTAAATTTTACAATTGTAGACGAAGATGTTTGTGTGTTAAAGGTTATTATTTTAATGCATGTAAAATGACAAAAATACCCATTTGCTCATGTATTAGTTGCCCAAAATACCAAAGTTGCCCAAAATACAATACGTTCCATGTACCTATTAGCAATTGTTATGGCTGGACACGTGTCACCCCCTTGTTGGTTGGATATGGGTTACCCTGGGCAACCGGGCTAAAACGGGAATTTTCAAAAATGGGGCTAGATATGCCTAACCCGTAGGGCAACGGGCCATTTTAGTAATTTTCCCTATAATCAAATCATCCGAGTTACACCAACTCGTAGGTACTCCTGAACGAACTAATCCTTCGTCATGTGTTGACACAGCGACTAGGTTTCCATCGGAAACTCTTCGTGGATCCGACTCGTTACCATTCACCCCGCCTAATCCACCAACTCAACAACAACAACAACACATACAACACATACTATTCCACAACAAATAACCGATCTTCCACATACGGTAACTACAACAACAACAATCCCAACATCATCATCAACAACTCATCACACTCGACTAGAGACTCCCATTGCTAACATCACTTTGGGATATCTAAATCGAGCGGTACATGAATTTGCTGCAGACTTCAAAGAACAATACGAAGCTGAAGGGAAAAGAAGAAAAATTCATGAAGCTGTTGCCAAAGAGGTCACTGGAGACGAGGAACTCACGTTTGATCAACTTCGAGAAATGATGTACAAAACCTTTACTGAACCTCATCTTCAGAATGAAAGACCAAACCTCTTTCATTCACTCATGGCCACTTATGCCTCTGGACAAGACTCAACAGATATAGCAACTCTCCGATCGTCAATGAATGCTAATCACAAAAAGCTACTTCACACGATAAAGGAGCTGAAAGACAAAGTCCTTGTTCTAGAGCAAATGTGCAGACCTCAATCTCACAAACGTAATTAGTATGACCCTGACTCGGGTAATCCTGAGGGGGAGAGGAGATCAAAGAGATTGAGACGCACCACCTTCACTTCTTCTACAACACAACAAACTACATCAACCACCAGGTCAAGCATGCAACCGACAAGATCTCGATCTTCTGATACTCAAAATGTACAAGAGAGTGTTGTAGCTATTGACTCAGGTGAAACAGAAAAGGAAGAAGTAAGGGTAAGTGTGACAGACACGAGTGGAAATGATATGGGAAAGTCCATGGGAACTGAACCAACAAGTATGCCAACGGTTGAAAAGCCCAAGGCATTTTCATTAAGTCAGTCTGCCACAAGGCATGTAACGGATGAACTTTATGGGAAGATTCTGATGGACGCACGTGTCAGAGATGTATATGATCATGAAATCGTCAGAAAAACTACCACTTCACATGAACAAATCATTAATCATCCACTACTAAGATTCCCAGAACCCACAACATATGAGAACTTCGATTTACATTATCTCATTTCGGGAAATGACAAGTATAGACCTTCAACAACCACAAGTCTGTTGTTCGAGGAATGGGGAGATGGATTTGTTGAAGAAGGGATTCATCGTGAGAAGTTCATCATTTCTGAGATTGATCATAATGAATATAATGTGAAAGCGTACATGAGAATTACTGCAATGAATGAGGTTGCTAAAGACTTTCTCAAAGAGAGATACAGAGACTCTCTTCCTCGTCACAAAGTGTTCACAAAACATCGTATTGTACATTACGTGTACGTCTTCTCACACCAGTTCAGAACTGATGGGTTCATCAACTTCACGGTCAGAAGAGACGATAATCTAGATTACGTTTTTCGTGAAGCTGGTTTCCACCTTCTCCATCCTCAAGACATCCAAGACATGTACATGTCTAACATCAGCTACAAGCACGATCAAGGTAATGAAGATGACATTCATGATGCTCTTAAAATCTTCATGAGATCACAATTGTCAATTATACATGTCGATGACTTTCAAATGGGTGTTGAAAGCCTTCATAAGAAGGTCAACCTCACTCACCCGATGATCACTATACCAGATATCAATGAATATGAACTGTGGGCTTGTATTGAGCATCCACTATTTGAACTGGGTTTAATATACGAAAATGCATCGGGATACAAGAGGCTGATGATCACTAATGAGATACCAAAGTTCAGTTCTGGTACGCTAAAGTGGGTTCTTCAAGGAATTCATGACTTGCTGGATCAAGATCACCGGAGGAAAAGTACCGAGATGGATGATGATCAAAAGGAAAAGATGGGATTGTTTGCACAATATGTGTAAGAAAGACTCCACCTTCGAAGTATCTGGAGATTTATGGAAAAGTGCATTGGATACATAAGGTGAAGTCTAGAGGAACACCCATAAATAGAAGACCCGAATGATCTACCCTTAGGGGGAGATTGTTGGAACACGAAAAGTGTAAATCATTAGTTAGGGACTTCTATTTATACTTTATCTTAGTATAGGGTATGTTGTGTAACTATAGTTGTATGCGACACAAGTTTACCATCGCGGAACTTGTATATCCGCGATGAAGGCTTGGCTAGACGTTGGGTATAAATACCCCTACCTCATGGGTTATGAGGTGTGTGTTCTATTCTCTAGCAATGCGAGACTTTTGATATCTCTCTCTCTCTCCTTTCTCTAAAGTGTTCACACCCACTTTACATTTTTAGATTAGTTGTAGACGTGATATTATTGGAACAACAAAGCACCATCTCAATAACCAATAACCCAACTCTTTGACTTCTTGTTTCCTTCTTACGAGGAAATAGAGGCTTCCTTATGGTATAACCCACAAAACAACCATGAGGAAATTAGTGATCCCCTAGAAAACTTATATGCCTTCAAAGGCATGATTGTACACACCTCCATCAAGCGGTAGACTTCCAAACCGCCTTTATATCATCTGTTGTAGCACCAAACACAAACCAACAAACAACAAAAGTTTCACCACCACCACTACCACCACCATCAAAATACATCAAGTGATAGAGTGGTTGTACCTTTTTAAAAGAACTCGACATCTAGCTTAGTGTCGAAAATAGTGGATAGGCGAAGTTAGGGTGGTTCTACCTTGAACTAGGACCCGATATTTAGCTTTGTACTGGATAAAGTGTAAGCGACGATTGTAAGGCTTTCTCCACCGGTGAAAGGAGCTTGTTGACTAGTGAAGAAAACTCTCGAGTTGGATACTCGAGGAGTGGAGTAGGGTAAGAAAAAAGAGTCCTTGTAGCCGAACCACTATAAACATCTGTGTTGTGGTTTGATCGTTTCTTACTTTACACTTGCATATTATTTATTGTTCACTAGTCTTGATCGTTGAATACACGCAAAAGTTTTAAAGATAATCAAATAAAAAGTGGTAAACTATTCAACCCCCCTTCTAGTTTTCCACAGAAAGGTCAAGATCTCATGGGATTAAAACGTTATACAAGATTGGTTCTACAAGCATGGTTGACTCCTCTGATGAAGCGGAGAGTTTGGCTTAGGATGCATCCAAACAAGGGAAGAATGATGTCATGGATGCAGGGGAGGATGAGGAAATGTTGGATGTAGGAAATGAAATTGTTGTTGAAGATGCATGGAATGAAGGGATAAATGTTGTTGAAGAAGTAGCTAAGGTTATTAATATTGCTAGAGAGAAAGTTAGTACTGGTGATCAAGTTAGTGTTGCTCAATTTACAACTACAACAATAATTGCTGATGAAATCACTCTGGCTCAAGTTCATGTTGATCTGAAAAGCACAAAACCCAAGGAGAAAGGGTTGTTATCAAAGAGCTGGTGAAACAACAACAACAACAACAACAACAACAACAACAACAACAACAACAACAACAACAACAACAACAACAACAACAACAACAAAAACAACAATAACTTCACCACAGGGCAAAGGGAAAGGTATTATAATAGAACCTGTGAAAAAGAAGGATCAAATTAGGCTTGTTGAAGAAGAAGGTAAAAGACTACAAGCTAAATTTGATGAGGAAGAAAGACTTGCAAGAGAGAAAGCTCATAAAGAAGAAGAAGTCAACGTTGCCTTGCTAAACACATGGGATGATATAGAGGCAAAGTGTGATGTTGACTATGAATTAGCTCAAAGACTGCAAGCAGAAGAGCAAGAAGTGTTAACTAATGCTGAAAAAGCTAAATTGTTTATGGAATTCTTAGTGACCAGAAGAAAACACTTTGCAACAAAAAGAGAAGAAGAGAAAAGGAATAAGCCACCAACTCAAGCTCAACAAAGAAAGATCATGTGTGCTTACCTCAAGAATATGGAAGGATAGAAACTCAATGCTTTGAAGAACAAGAGTTTTGAAACTATCCAAGTGATGTTTGAAAGAGCATTCAGAAGGGTAAACACATTTGTAGATATGGAAACATATTTAGTGAAAGGCAGTGCAAAGAGAGCAGGGATAAAGATGGAGCAAAAGGTTGCTAAGAAATAAAAGGTGGATAATAGTCAAGACAAAGCTACAGTAGAGCTTAAACAATTTATGGTAGTCATTCCTGATGATGAAGAAATACCAACTGATGTTGTACCTTTGGCTACCAAGCCTCCAGGGATTGTTGAATGGCATATATACAAAAAAGGCAAGGAAATGTACTGGAAGATCACAAGAGCTGATGGGAAATCTCAGTTGTTTACAATCTTCAGTCAGATGTTGAAAAGTTTTGACATAGAGGATTTAGAGACTTTGTAGAATCTAGTAAAAGCCAAGTATGGGTTAACAAGGCCTCGGGATGATTATGACTATGTCTTATGGGGTGATTTGAAGACAATGTTTGAACCACATGTAGAAGATAAAGTATGGAAGAAACAGCAAGGATATAAGGTGTTAAGCTGGAAGCTATATGCCTCATGTGGAGTTCATTCTTTGATGATGCAATCCATGCAAGTCTACATGTTGGTGGAGAATAAATATCCCCTATCACTACCTACACTCTCACAGATGTTGGAGAAGAAGCTTGAACTGGAATATGACAGTGAAATGGCTAATGAGTTTCTTTGGTCCATCCTAAAACAACTTAAGAAGGTATGAAGTGTTTAGAAGCATCCTCCTGATGTTGATGAAGCTTTGAATGAAGAAACTTGATGATTTTGAAAGAATATCAAGTTTAGGGGAGGATTGTTGGGATTAAAAGTCTTCTTCTTAAGATTGTTGGGATTCTTGATGATGTTCATGTTACTACTGCTCTTGGAAAGTTACAACTGCTCTTGAACTTAAATGAAAATGTGCCAAGTGTTTACAACTGCTGGTGTAAAAATTAAGACTGCCAGTGCAAGTTACTACTGCTGAAGAACTTCAAAGAATATACGCCAAGTATGTTAAGACTGCCAATGCAGAGTTACTACAGCTACAACAAAGTTACTACTGCTACAACAAAGTTACTACTGTTAGGCGTAAGTTAGTACTGTTTGGTTAATACTTCTTATGTAATATGTATTAGATAACTTTTGCGTGAAGATATGTATTAGATAAGTATAGAAAAGATTGGATATACTTAGGAAAGTATTGTAAGCCGACTAGGACTCCTTAGTTTATAAAAGGAGGTCCTAGGGCATAGAGTCACATACACGAAACACATAGAAACACGATTCTTAGCTTCAAGGTTTTATAACCCTAATATTGTTTAGGGTATTCGTATCATTATCATAAATAATATTGAAGCATATTTGTTGAATTGTGTGTTCATCGTTTACTGTTTTATCAAGCAACCCTTCTTAATATTAAAGATTAGATTACGCATAATCTTTAATACATTCGTACACAGTTTCTACTATAGTTGTGTTAGATTTATCTAATATAACTAAACCTTATACAAGCTTAAGGAATTCGATCAAGTGCTCAACTGGGATCAACAAGTCATCTGGAAACGCTTTCGGAAAGTCTCGTACAGCGTGTACATCTTCCAAGCGTTTCTCCCCTTTCTCCTTCTTCTTAGAAATTTGGGCTAGAAAGAGGTAACATCCTTTTTTGATATACTTCTGTGCCTTGGTACATGAGATAATATTCAATCTGGAAGGACTTCCATGA
Organism: Artemisia argyi; assembly: GCA_030686995.1. Lineage (NCBI taxonomy): Eukaryota > Viridiplantae > Streptophyta > Magnoliopsida > Asterales > Asteraceae > Artemisia > Artemisia argyi. The sequence goes on from CM060706.1 coordinate 43,350,949, forward strand.
TCACTCTTTGATGCATGATTTCTGACTAGGTTTTACTATTTATAATTACTCTTCTACCTAAGGTCTGCCAAATGCACTAACGGGCAGTGTACCCGGTCGTGTATAGTGTAGTTGTCTGTAAACCCGAGGTCGTCTCAAGAGCTATGTGTGCAGATCTAATCTAAGTTCTAATTGTCACTGATTTTAAAAGTGGTTTTATAATTTGATTAATTAAAGTAAAGAAATGAAATAAAAGCAATTAAAATGTGAAGAGATATCAATGGAGAGAAATGTGCTAGCCTAATTACTAATCTTGTTATGTCATGATTTCATTTTCTAATTAAGGTTTTCTATTGCTTCATATGGGGGTTTAAGTCACTAGACTTAGTTAGGCAATTCGCCTAGCATATCTTCCATAGCGTCCTATTCAGTAACCTAATGATTACGAGAGGTCGTGGGTTTACCTTATGGACGAGTCATTACGCACCACTACAATCTAAGACTTATTCTACGGGGAGCCCGACCTTTCAGAACTTAGACTCCCCCTTAACTTCTTAAGTACTTCATCTTGATAAGTGATTCTTTGGTCCAGTCTCACACAAGATAGTGGGCGTCCTATGGTCAATTCTTACCGCTATCTTGCAGTCTACTTCACTAGGGTCCTATGGTCAAATCTCCCGTGTCCTAGATATTACCAAGCATCCATACTACCAAAACAAAGGTGTCACGAATAAACAAAGAAAGCATACATATGAAGCAAAATGAAAACGAGAAAACTAACTCACAGCAATAACAATTTCATAATTAGGATAACACCAAAGATGCTTAGCTGATCATATTAAAACATGTAGCAAATTCAATGTTTAACATTATAAATGAAGACATGAAATTAAATACACAAATGTAATATAAAATACTAAAACTTATGAATTATGTGCGTGAATTCTCCTTTGGAAATAGCATGTATGTTGCTGAATAACGTCCTCCTCCAAGCTCTAATTCGCCTTCTGGTTTTGTGTGGTGAAAAGATGTGTAAAAATGCGGAATTAGGGCTGGTATTTATAGCCACGACTAAGTTATAGCGTAACCATTAGAGTTAGTTATGCTGTAACCTTTGAATCTTGGAAGATCTTATCTTTAGTGATGAAACTATGGCGTAACCTAGAGATAAATTAAGTATAAATATTTTACTCATCAAATATCATTTATTCATTAAACTTTATTTAAGCAAAAAACCTTGACTTAAAAAACATAATTGCTACCTAAGAAAAAATAAACATAAAAACTTTTAGTGAGGGGTCTAATTGGAATTTACCACGAAGATGGATGCACAATGGTACAACGATGTTCCTTGCTCTTCAATCGCCGTCGAATCCATCATTAGTGTCGGTACTGTAAGTAGTCTCTCCTATTAAGTATTTTTTTAAAGAATCATTTTTATTAATTTATGCTAATCAATATTAGTAAATTGCAGGGTGGGTTGATCTGGGGTTCATGTGCTGGTAACTATGATGCCAAACAAAAAGGTAGTCATTTTATAGTATGTATGTAATTTCTTAAATAAGGGGGGTGTTTGGGAGTTGTTATTAAAAAGACTTTATGAAGATGAATAGGGAGTAAGTTTGGTTGTATTACAATATAAGCATAAGCTGGTTCAAAACAGCCAGCTTATCAGCATTAGCTTCCAACTGACTCGAAAGTACAGTACTTGATAAATTGCTGAAATAAGCTTACCCAAACACTCCCTAGTTAGATCATGCCCATCTTGTTTGATTCTAGTTTACTTTACCGTATTGACATAATCACTTTCGAAACATGTGACCCACGCCTTTAGTCATTTTAGTATAAAGTTTGAACTATATTTATGCGATAAGTTTTGCATTTGATAGATGTTCAATATCTGAATTATCTGTTATGTGAATATGATATAGGGCTGATTGGCATTGATCGTGCTTCTTTCGTGGTAAGTTACTTAAAATTTCTTTTAGAACTCTTATTGGCATTGTTATTACTTATTGGTAACCACTTAACTGCAATTCAAATAAACATGCCATTTGATATAGTTTTGAAAGTGAAAGATAGATATAAACAAATAAGAAATATGTCTTCTTTTGCTAACAAGCATATGCAAGCTCATGCGAGATATATTTATTGTTGTTGTGATTGGTTTATTCAACATGGTACGAGAATCGAACATGGTATACCTAAATTCGTATATTCTTACACTTGTAGTTTCAAAACGATTAATAATCTTGTATTTTATCTCATTTACAGGCTAAGACGGTTGGCAAATATGGGTTTCAATGTGGTAACTAGTGTTATGGATACATTTATATAAGTTAAAAGTCCCTTTTCTAAGTCGTGTTCGTCAACTTAAGTTTCTTTTTGTAATATTCATTTCCTTCTCTATCCTGTTTAGGACTATTTGCTGGAATATTTTCATTTACGCGCTGTGGGATTAGAAGATACCGGAAGAAAAATGATTGGGTTAGCTACATAACCTGACTGTCATTGTATTCTCTTTATATTTATAAGTTGTTGGAACAGAACCTTGTTCTAAGCCTTTTAACTTGTGATTAGCATGGTGGGTGGCTGAGATTTTATTTGTCAATAAATCCTTTTTAAAACAGGTGAATGCTCTAGTTGCGGGTGGGGTTGCAGGGGCAGCCATTGGTGCTGGAACCCGAAACTGGAAACAGGTTGCAGTAATGACCGCTTTTCTTTCTGGATTTTGTGCCATTGCTGACCAATCACAAGCAATCTGAACCATTTTGTTCAAAATAATCAACAACTCAAGAAGATCAATGTTTTCTTGTACTTTTGTTTGTTTGAAGTGTCTCTTAGCCGCCTGCAAACCAAATTTACTAAACATCAAACTTCTAATTTAGATTAGTGCAAGCTATTAGGGAGTTTGTGCTCAAACTGCACTTTTATTCACCAAAGGAGAATATTGATCTATGAATTAATTTGAAAATTTTGTATCTTTGTGTTGAACCACTTGGAGAATGATAGGATACTATTATTGCAGATTTCCCATATATAACTTTCTGTCATGTTTTTTATTAGAGTAAACTGCAAAGATCATCTTTGTGCTTTATCAGATTCGGCACTAATCATCTTTGTCAAAAACTATTGACAAACATCATATCTATGAGCCCAAATGTAACACTTCGCATCCTTGAAGCCTAAGACTATGTATAATGGTGGGTGGGAGACCATCGGGGGTGACGCCACCACGCGCCAAGCCGCCAACCCCATTACACCTCCCTCCAACCGAGTGCGATCCCCTAATTTTTTGCAATGGTTTGGTGGTGTAGACCACCGAACGCATTTTTTTTTTTTTTTTTTTTTTTTTTTTTTTTTTTTTTTTAGAGATATGTTTGTATAAAGTGGGGTATTTTTATGTGTTTAGTTTGGTGGTCACCACTACACTTATTTGGTGGTGTGTTGAATGGGTGATGTTATGTGGCGTTGACGTGGAGGTGATGGGTTTAGTGACCATTAACTCCCGGTGGAATAAGTTTTGCAAGAATTTAGCCATACTTCTTGCAAAAAGTACTAAAAAGATAGCTACCAATCTTTTTTGACATTGATGATCAGTGTCAAATTGGATAAACCACATCGATATCTTTTGCAGTTTACTCTTACTCTTATTATTGATTAGTCCGGGATTGCTTATTTAAGTGTCGGTCCGCTTATTTTTCAGGCTGATAAACACTTTTGAGTGAGTTAATGAATCCGTCTATATACTTATTTTACTGCAAAAACATGATAACCGCGATATTTGACATTTTTTGTCTCATGAGATTCGCCAAAGTCTAAACCCGGAACCTTGTTATTCATGGTATGTATGTGACTGTGTGCACATCTTCTCAATTCTCAAATGTGATTCGATCTTATCTTTTGATGAATGATTGAATGCAAATATTGTCCATATTCAAGTCTTATGAACACGCATGCGTCACGTGGATATTGCATCACCGTTATCCACATTTGTGACTACTTTCTTTGAGTAACAACAGTTTGAACATAAACAAATTGAATTAAATTGTATTTTTATTTATTTGCTAGGTAACTAGATCAATATTTTGTCGGTTTAGGTTAATGTCAAATTCTTTATTTGCTAGGTAACTAGATCAATATTTTGTCTTTTTTAACGATAAACTTTCACACTCATACTACCTATCTTACAAATGTGTTCCGTAAGATTTGAACTCGCAAACTTTTGGTTAGTGGACGAATCCACATGACCAGAGCCGTATATGAGAGTGTGCGAGATGCGTTATCGCACAGGGCTTCCAAATTATAAAGGCCTCAAATATTTTATGTGATATGTATATATATTCTATAAATAATCAAATTCTTTTTTCTTTTCTTTTTTTTTATTCTTTTAGTATGTCACATGATCATAATTTTTTAACAAATGAAATATGCAATAATTCTCTACTCCATTAGTAAGAAAGACACATGCTTTTGGATAAGCTCTAAATCTACTAATAATGGAACAATAATGAATTAACGCAATCCTTAAAAAATGATATTAACAAAATTTCTTTTAACATGTTACCAATTTTGTAAGCATATCTTATACATTTAACATGTTAAATAAGCATTAAAATTAAATATATACTAAACAATTTATTTCAAATAAACAAATGACATGTGAAATATGCATTAAAGTGCTCAAGTTATAATTACAATGATATGTAGGGAACATTCTCCACGTCATGAGATGATGATGATGATGATGATAAATAATATTATGGGAATACAACAGGGTATGGGGCTTCATATGTAGTGAAAAAACAAGAATCAAACGTCAGTCTCATCATTTTGGTCACCTTTTTTTTTTTTAGTTGGCTCACTATCACTCTCTACTCATATCTATCCATTCATCACACCATCTTTTTCATTGTTTCCGAGTCTTATTTCTTCTTTAGTCTCATTTGATTTGTTAAGGTTTACTAAGCATCATACATTCATGGAGGTTGAATATCAAGAGGTATGCTATATATCTACCTTTTTCTTTTCTAATGGCAACTATTTATCTCACACAATAAACAACATAATCTAACTCACACAACATGTGATACCATCGAGACACAATCCTTTCAGTGCTATATATCTACCACTACGACAAACAGTGTATTTATACACACTGATTAGGGCACACTAAAAAGCGTGGCAAAAATTGAGAAACTACACACTTTTAAATGTCGCTATATTGATGATTTTACATTTTTTTTAAAAATCACAATTCTGCACAAATTTAAAATATATATATATATATATATATATATATATATATATATATATATATATATATATATATATATATATATATAAATCACAATTCTGCATATTCAATTCTGCATATCGTACATCCAGTTCTGTATATTCAATTATGCATATCAAAAGATTTCATGATCTGCATATTCAATTCTGCATATCATACATCGAGTTCTGCATATTCAATTCTGCATAACATACAAAAGATTTCATTGCAAAATAAAGCTAGTTGCGTCTTCAAGTAGTCATTGCAAGCTTTGATCTTTTTTCTTCAAGAACCTCCTATATAATGAAAAAGAAAACAAAAAGTTATTTCAGTATATGCATTAACATGAACCTGTTTGTGGTTAATCAATTTGAGGTATTGAAAATTACACTTAGAAACAAAGATATGAAACAGGTCATCAATGTCAATCAATCTCTTAATTATCTCACAACTGCTGTAACAGATAAGTAGATCAGAACAAAAGGCTAAAAAGATGTAACCATGTGTGATTTGCTCAGACTATCGCACACAAATATCAATTGTCTTCAAGGCTAACTAATAAGCTCAATAACATAAATAAACTATAACAACATATCCACTACACTACAATATTAGCAGCTATATATCCCAGGACTTCCAGCTGAAAAGAAGATAATATTTGGTGCGTGTTTGTGATTGCTTATTAAAACTGGCTTTTACTATGTATCTACAGTATTTCACTTAAAGATTTTGGTCATATTTTTCTCATAAAGTCCTTATGTTAACTAAAGATTAAGATTTAAAGACACTTCATATAAATTTCAGGTTTCAACCCCTTCCCTGTTAGTTAAATCCAATAGTTTAAGTGTTTAACCAGTATGATCTGCTAAAGATAGAAACAAAACCCAAAACAACCCTTTTATATGTAAATGGCATAATGAGAAGCGTTCGGACTTACAATCTTTGAAGCAAGGAGAAAACGTTAAATTCAGAAGGTTGCGGTAACCTTCATTACATTCACATTTGTGGGTGAAGAAGGACGTTGATTGACATTTTCCTCCTCCACAGTCGGTCCAGCTACACACTAGAAACCAGGCAATTACATAGTGAAAAACAAAGCATTAGTCTATATTAGTACGCACAGTTAATGAATTTTGACGGTGTACCATCAAATATTGATTCATTCCCTCGGTTCTGCTTTTCTTGAACTAGAGCTGGAGCTTCCGAACATGAATAGTTGAGTGTGCCTGCAAGAAAAAAGTAGTCAGTTGATATAAAATGTTCTAAAGCTTGAGCTTTCGAAGACACTTCAAAGTATAATAATGATTTAATTTTAGATAGCACTCTACCCTAACAAACACAAATATTTCACTTATATAAACAAAATGAATAAAAATAATCGTATACTTCCAACATGTTGTTATTTAAGCAATATTTCATAAGTTAAATCAAGTACTCCAATAAACATTTTTCCTAGAACAGTAGTACTTTTCTATGATCAACGTTACAGTACATACATTTCCATGATCAGAATATAAGTAATATATTAAGATTAGTAATCAAACCAAAGATAGGGGCCAGAAGCGGAGCAAGAAAATCGGCCGTGATTGTATAAATGTTTTGAGCTTATTATGTTACTAAGAAAAAGGGCTGCTGAAGCAATTGATTGGTGCAGGCAGTGAAAACAGCTAAAGGGGTGGTTTCAAGCTAGATTTTAAGCAAGTAGGAGGTTAAGCTAATGAGTAGAAGCTGAAAGTTAACTAAGATAGGCAACATGAGATCAAATAACAACTGTGTTTAAGCAATTTTGACAAATAGATAAGCTAGAAAATGGGTACAAATGGGACAGGTGTGGTCTGCAATTGTGGGGGAAAATTGCAGGCTAAAAATAAGCTAAAAGTTGGGCTATAAAGACATTAAATAAGCTACAATAAAGTCTAAACTACTAATGCTTACAAACCTAAAATCAACACTTAAATCCTATTTGAACTAATCTAAAACTGGAATCAAAGGCCACTTGAGGAAAATAGAGCAGGCCTATATGGGGTGTTTAGCAGCCCACCAACACGTCACAAATAAGCTTCCAAGACTGAGATAAGCTGAAATAAATAAGGGGCTATGGGACAAATCATAATCAACAGCTGGTTCAACACTTTTATTTTGAAATATGCAGACTTGAAAATGAATGAGATGGTTGATTTTGATCAAAGATTTAAACAACTAAATGACTGCTCTGTACTTATTTTATATCATTAACAAAACAGAAAACAAACTTTCTAAGCAATTAACCATAACAAAACTACAATTCCTATAACTGCTCTGTACTTATTCCTATGATCACTTTTCATGATTAGCCGAACAGAATCATAGAAAATTGCGATCTTAGATTTGTTAAGTTAGTGAATAGTGATTACTCCCATCGCAAATGAACTTAAGATGACAACTTCCTAAGCAATTAACCATAACATAGACCCAACAGAATGTGATCATAGCTAAATCATGAACTCAAGACAAATGAGACCGGATAAACAAGTAGGATAACTGACGAGATCTTATCATCAATCACATAGCCAAATATATATATAAAAAAAAGGAAGCCCAAAACCATGAATAATGTTATATCAAACCATGAATAATTTGTGTCTTAAAGAAAGGACAACCTTTCATATTGGTACATATGCAGATAAGAAGAAATGTCAGGGCTGTTCCGTTTTGATAGGCGACTTCTCAATCTTGGAAGAGCATCTTGTATATACAGATATTGTGAAATGTGCTTTCAAATTAGAATCAACTATGTAAAATGTCAACTCTAATAAACTGCCGTCAACACGACCTCTCAGTCCCACTCGTCATAACAGATCCTATACTCTCGCAACACTAACTAAACTAATGTGCAACATCACATACTGATCTACTTTAAACCTAAGCGCAATATTATAATTCGCTAAAACGACTCCATAAGCTTGAATCAAATAATCAATTTCTAAGCGCATAAATTATTCAGATATTATACTTAAATAAACACGTATAAATTGTTTATACCTTAGCTGCTGTAACTGATTAACAAGCTCAAACCCTAGCTTTTGCTGCAACAACTCAAAACCTAGCTTCCGATTAACAAGCTCTGCTGCAACAACTCAAAACCTAGCTTCCGATTAACAAGCTCTGATGCAACAACTCAAATCCTAGCTTCCGATTAACTGATTAACGGAATTTAACAACTCGATTAACATAAACAAAAAGTGATTTGGGGATTTTGAAAAAGTAATAGTGAAAAAGTGATTTGGGGATTTTTATAAAATCGGAAAAAGCGATGTTATTAACTTATTATTAACAACTGATTTGGGGATTTTTAACGAAAAGTGATTTGGGGATAGTGAATTTGTGGTATGAATTTGGACTAGTGATGGAATAGTGGATGTATAAAGCAAAAAAGGTAATGACACGTATGAAAAAATTGTCCACGCTTTCTGGTGTGGGAAATTTTTTTCCCCAATTTATTTGTCCACGGTTTTTATTACACGCTTAAAGGGGTCAACTAACTTAAACATTTTTCACACACTTATTTGCGTGTATAAAAACCAAAAAAAACTCCACCCTTTCCCAAGTGTGGCAAAATAAGCGTGTACATATTCACTTTTTGTAGTAGTGTACCTTTGAAAACATTTATTTTGCGCGAAATAACTTGTTTAAATCCACAACATGGGACTCACTTGGTTTCACAAACTATGTTATATCTTTGTATACTTGATTTTCCAATGCAGAGTGGCTTGTCTTAGTGATTTTCATGTTTTCATAACATAGATCAAATGTTTAGCAAATGGGGTGGTATGTGTATGCATAAAACTTGAATATTTAGTGATACGAAAAGTCGAATCATTAGCAAAATGGGTGTAATATATATATATATATATATATATTTGGTATAAAATGAATCTTTGGTGAAGAGTTCCTTTATTTTTTTTGCTTGATTTTTCGATGCAATTTGATTAGTTTTAGTAACAAGTTTCATGTGCTTGTGATAAAAATCGAGTCTTCGACATAATGGGTGCTAATTTTTAGCAAAAGGATGTGTATAGTATTTGCATAAAAATCAAGTCTTTAGCAACTCGATTTATGCTTCTGCATAACAATTTGCTCTCACACTAGTCGTAACAAGACCGAATGGTTTGGTCCGTCAAGCCATTTTGAAATGTTATTTTTTATTTTATTTTTTTTATTATTATTATTATTTTTTTTTTTTGGAGTTGTTTTTGGTTGTAGCCGTGTTTGATCTAGGATAGAGAAAACTGACTTGGCGTTGATGGAGCAGAGCTATTTGGTCACACTTGCTGTCATTGTCACTACTACTAATCTTAGTAATGGAGTTTATCTAACTTTAGAGGGAAAAAAAATTAAAAAAAATAAAAAATAAAAAAACCTGATTTTTTAGCAAAATAGGTGGTATGTAACTTTCATTAAAAAATTGAATCTTTAGGTGATGCGTTTGGTTTACTTGTTTGCTTGAATTTTTTAATGCAAGTTGAGTAATACTAATAATCGCTTTCTGTACTTGTAAATAAAATAGTCTAGTTTAAACATCAAGACAGTTTGGCCGAGTTTAGGCTCTGGTCCGAAAGGGCGTGGGTTCAAATCCCACAGCTGTCAAATTATTTTTATTAATTTTTTGCCTAATGTTTGTGTCGTTTATCTGCCCCGAAACCTTAATTTCAGTGGTTACTTTCATTTATTTTGATTAATCTGCCATAAAAATTGAATATCTAGTCCTGGCTTTCCTATATATGTAGCGAAAATCGAATCTTTAGGAAATGAGTGTTATGCATCAGACATAAAGATTGAATATTCGGTGATGGTTTTTATGTACTTTTCAGGAGTATATAAGAAATTCAAGAGGAGTTCAGCTGTTCACTTGCAGATGGCTACCTCTTACGGCTCCAAAAGCGCTTGTCTTCCTCTGCCATGGTTTGATCTTATCTCTTTCACACACGCACGCATAGCACACACTTTGTCGCTACTTAGAAATTTTTTATTTACAAATGTGTTTGCTAATGTTAATGCTCCTATTGCAGGTTACGGCATGGAATGTGGTGACTTCATGAAAGGTTTAACACATGTTCAACCTATTCATATTTTGACCATGCATATACATAATAGTCACTACCCTGAATACTAAAGTTGTACGCTAAAACAATCAGCATTTTGACTTTTGATTGTTAGGTTCAAAACTGATGAAACAAGTTTAGATTGTAGATTTAATTGCGATTATGATGTTAAACCGTAACAAAATGAGTAAAGTTTGCAGACAAGGGAGTAATATAAACACGTATTGTTTCATCACAAGCGAAGGACTATAACTTATCCACTGCCATGCTCATTTATACAATTATACATGACCAATATTTTCTTCTTTAGAAATATCAGTTCCCTTTGCACGTTAATGCTGTTCAAAGTACTTGCATCAATATATGACAATAATATTATTACTGTGGTTGTTTTTTGCTTTCCCAACTTATGTAAATCTTACTAAAAATAGAAAGGCCAACTATTACTGTAGGTTGTGGAACAAGGCTTGCAAGAGACGGGTACGCAGTGTTTGGGATAGATTATGAAGGACATGGCCGGTCCATGGGTGCACGTTGTTACATCAAGAAGTTTGATGACATCGTTAGCGATTGTTGCAACTACTTCAAACGCATTTCTGGTACATACTATAAAACTTTGATGCAAAAGATGGTTCATATCAAAGACCCCTCAAGTGTAATTACTCCTTTAACTATCATTTCATCTTTTGTGTGTCATAGGCAAAGCTGAATACATGAACAAAAAGAGATTCTTGTACGGAGAGTCGATGGGTGGAGCAGTCGCACTTCTTGTACATAGAAAAGAACCTGATTTTTGGCATGGCGCTGTTCTAGTTGCTCCCATGTGTAAGGTAAATCTTTAACGTAAAGGGTATAGTAAAAACTGTCAAAACATCAATCTCCTTAGATTTACAATGCACGCTTGTTTACTCATGGGGTGTTTGGCAATTTTGCTTATTTAAGCAACCAGTATTAGCATTTAGCAGCTTGTTGAATCCTGCTCATCTGACTGAAAAAAGCAGAGTAGATTTCTGTTCATTCAAAACTTCAAAGTTCAAATTGCATATCTATGTTTGAAAGAACACAATAATCCGATAAGCAATCCCAAACACCCTCTTAGGTGGTCTTATAAGCAATTCCAAGTGCTTATCTTCTTGTTTTATTGTATTAAAGCAAATAAACAATTCCAAACACAAATGACAACTATTTATATTCTTATTTTAGAAGGAACAGACATTAAAAATAACTTTTTAAAGAGATAAGCACTTAATAATAAATCGTCATTATTAGAACATGTGATCCGATTTAGAAACAGTGACCATGGATACACAGTGATAACTTGATCAATGTATTGGCAGATATCCGAGAAGGTGAAGCCTCACCAGATGGTGGTAAGCATATTAACAAGAGCAGAATATGTGATTCCTAGATGGAAGATTGTTCCTACAAAGGATGTCATTGATGCTGCTTTCAAAGACCCCCTAAAGAGAGAAGAGGTGTTGATTCATTTGATAATTGATTTCCGTAACTATCGACTTACATTTCAAATACAAAGAGGCTAATTCTGTAAACGCACTTGTTTGCAGATACGCGGGAACAAGTTGATTTATCAAGAAAAGCCCAGGCTTAAAACAGCTCTAGAATTGCTTAGAACTAGTATGAGCCTTGAAGACACCTTAACTGAGGTTATTTTGCAAAATTCCCCTCTCTCTACTCGCATCAACTATCATCTTTATTGGTTCCAGAAACTAAATAGCGCTTTCTTTTTTATTGGCAGGTGACATTGCCCTTCTTTGTGTTACATGGGGAAGCCGATACAGTGACTGATCCAGAAGTAAGCAAGGCTTTGTACAATCAAGCAAGTAGTACCGACAAGACGATAAAACTATACCCTGGAATGTGGCACGGTTTGACAGCTGGCGAGACCGATGATAACATAGATATTGTCTTTCGTGACATTATTTCTTGGCTTGACAAGCGATCTAGTGATCAACCTACATCGAGTGTGTCTATGGTGGTCAAAGGCAATGCATCCTCATCACCTGACCCATCTTTACACCGTGGACAAAAGAACTATCTTCGTGGGTGGAAAGCACCGAAGATGCATTCGGCTATGTAACTGCCTGTTCTCAAACTGTTTATGAAGAGTCCATGCGGTTAAGTAATTTCATACATTGCATGGTCTCTGTGCATAATGTTTTCAATATTTATCTTTTTTTTCCAAATTGGACAACTTATTTAGCAAGAACAATATTTGGTTTCATCGGCAACCACCAAACCTACTAGCAGCGAGTTTAGCAAGAATCATATCATTCCGCCATTCAATTGCACATAACTCGCTACAATTTTAACCATAACTTATATAGTAAATCATGCATGTTTAAGTCATAAAGCATCTCAAATACCAATTGCATTAGTATGAATAATATAATAGAAAGGTAGGTAGGCTACAAGGTAAAACTTATATCTGTAAAATACCAATTAAACTCGCACATCTGTTAAAATATAAATAAAATGAAAATACATGCCCGAAAAGCTAATATAGCCGACTCATACCTAAACAATGGTAGAGAAGGTGTAACCTCTGCTACACTAGTTCTGGGTTAAGGCACCCATGGCTTTAAAGACAAAATAGTATACGCCTTTCCTGCTGCATATCATCGTAATTTAATGGTATAGAATTGTCGTCCTCTACGCCGTGGAGGAGGACGTGGTAATGGTGGCACCATTGTCCTTATGATCACCGAAGATACGCTGCCTAAAGTCAGACACCATCATAGGGAGACCTTTGTGAAGAGGCACCTTTGGCTCCCATCCCAGGAGATCTTTCGCCTTGGTGATATCTGGCTTCCTCTTGTGTGGGTCGTCCTCCGTGTTTGGCCTAAACTCAATTTTTGCGTTCGGGTCTATTGTCTCCTGGACCACCTGTAATGAAACAGCGCAATGTTTTAGCGGACCTAAACGTGAATCCATTTAGCAAATTAGATATTTTCAAGGCAATTTTTTCCATGGTAAAGGAGCATACCTGAGCAAGTTCAAGCATGGTGAATTCGCCGGGGTTTCCAAGATTGAATGGTCCAACATGTTCACCTTCCATCAAACGCATCAAACCCTCCACCTTCATATTCAAAGAAGCGTAAGTCAAGCCAAAAAAACATCTTTAAGATAGAAATAATAAATTGCAAACAATAATAACTAAAAGAGTTGTTAGGTCAGCACAGAGAGTTTATTGACATAGGGCCAAATGGCTTCCCAAGAAGACGCCTTTGGACAATATTTATGTCCCGTGAGTTAATTGACATAGGGCCAAACTGTCCCCCAACATTAAAATGGTGTTACATACTTGCATCTATTTATGTCCCACATAAAGTAATTGACAAAGGGGTACCCTGTTGCATGAAGCATCTTTATGCCATTAATTTTTTATCAGCTTTCACTATGCACGCGTACGTCCACAATACTCTGGTGTTACATCTATTGTTCTTTTCCTAAAGTCAAGGCATCACCGACACCTATCAGGTGATATTTTCAACTTCTATACACCTTAATTTTGGAAAAGGACACACGAAAAAGAACCTTATGTCATGAAAATTAAACATAAGATTTGAAACGTATTTTCTTGGGAGTATTTACGTTCTTTAACGAATTTTTAAAATTCACGTTAACATAAAAGTAACAAACAAACCAAGCGGTGCCAAATTAAGACCATCAATTTGATTTTAACAACACAGATTCGAAGTTAATTATGTTCTAAGAAAACACCAGAAAAAGAAATGTCGTAACTTGCGTAGACTGAAAGAAGTCAAGAACCAGATGCAAGTGCTTAGTCAGGGCTATTTTAACAAAGAGTCATGCCCAAACAGAAAGACCCCAGATATGATCATTTTGAATCATATTTCCCAGTTTATAATCAGACAACCACTTTTACAACCAAAAAAGAACCAGGATCCAACTTGGAGCTTGTTTATGCATGCTAAATGTTACCCAAAAGGCAGAAAAATTAACAAAATATACACATTTTTTGGCTTGCCTAGAATCTAGCGTTAACGAGTCAGGATAGATACCAACCAGGCAGGTGAAACACAATCTATTTTTATCTTAAAATTAGGTGGAATACTCGAATCACCCAAAAATAGACTCCATGTGCCAAATGACAATTCATATAATTCCAAACAAGAATGACCAAACACGAATACTAAATTCGAAATCCAAACAACAATTAGGCATTTCTAACAAACAGGCAACTACAAATTTGTAAAAGAAACAAAGAAAGATGTATACTAACCAAATCTGAAACAAATTGGAAACTTCTTGTTTGCTTTCCATCACCATAAACAGTTAAAGGCTCCTTTCTCAGTGCCTGCATTATTCAAAATTAAATTAATCGCTATCAATATTCTTCAAAAACATCATTCAGAAAATCGTTTACATAACTGAAAACAGAATAAGGACGACAATTCACCTGAGCAACAAAGTTACTAACAACACGACCATCATCAATGCACATTCTAGGACCATAAGTGTTAAAGATTCTAGCAATCCTCACCTACATTACCAACAATAATAAAAATCGTCACTAACAAACCATGTATCTTAATTTCACCAAATCAAACACTAATCTTAACCATACAAACCTCAACACCAGCACCACGATGATAATCCATAGCCAACGTCTCAGCAGTCCTCTTTCCCTCATCATAACAACTCCTAACACCTGCCCGAAACAACAAACACATCAGATCTAGCCTCAACAAATCAAAACATTAACACACAAGTATTCATAAAAACGGCTCAAGAAATTAAAAAACTAACCAATAGGATTAACATTTCCCCAATAAGTCTCGACTTGAGGATGCTGTAAAGGATCACCATAGACCTCACTGGTACTCGTCAACAAAAATCGCGCACCAACACGCTTCGCCAATCCCAACATATTCAATGTCCCAACCACATTCGTCTTGTAAGCACATCAAGTCAAGGATACCAAAATTCACACATAACAAATAAAGACCTTATATTCACGGGCGGAAATACTTGAGTCAAAGGGTACGCACAGATTTTTATTTTTTTTTTAATTTTAAGACTAAAGTGCATACACTTCGACATATTTCTGGATCCGCCACAAATTATACTACTATCATAAAAACCGCAACAAACATATATAAACATAAACAAATAAATGATCTAAAAAGGATATAATAGTCTTGACAGGGTTATGTTTATAATGAACGGGCGAAGCAGGACAAGCCAAATGATAGATCTGATCAACCTCAAGCAACAAAGGCTCAACAACATCATGTCTAATCAGCTCAAATCTAGGATTACCAAAATGATGCTGAACATTATCCTTATTCCCAGTAAAAAAATTATCAACAACAATAACACTATCACCACGTGCTATCAACCTATCAACTAAATGACTCCCAACAAACCCGGCCCCACCCGTAACAACTATTCTTAGCCCTTTTCTTTTTAGTCCTAGGGGAATCTTTCCTCCAGACGAAGAAAAGTCCAAAACTGGACGAGCGCGAACCAGTCCGCGCGCTCGTCCAGAGTTAATAATATCCGAATTAATAACATCGGATACAGAATAACTGTCACGATATTTTATATTAATATCGTGACTGTTGTTATTACCGGAAGAAAAAGTTGATATTAATATTATGCAAAGGGCACCTATGAAAATGCCCAGGAAGGTGAAGAGGAGACGCTGCTCACGTAAGATGTAACGGATGAAACGGGTGACAGGGAACCAAGGTTTGTTGGGTTTAGGTGAGTATGGATCCGAGGTTGTTTGAGGTTCATGGCCTCTGTATGTTAATTCAGATCCCATCTTATGTTGTTTGTTGGTGTTTTTGTGTTGTGTGTGTTTTTGAAGGGGTTATATTAGGGGTTGAAATGTGACAGGTGGAGGTGGCGTAAAGTAAAGTGTTGGGCACGTGAGGAGGGGCGCGTGGAGTGTGTTTGGGGGAGTGGGAGTGTGTTTGTACTGTGTACTATTTGTGCATTGCGGTGTTGTATAAAATGATGTATTTATAAAAAAAATGATGTGTGAATCAATTTTATGGAATGGAAATGGTTTGAAGGTGGAAAAAAGAAAAGTAAACGGTAGGTGATGAGTTGGAGATTGGTGGCTTAAATGGGTCGTCTAATGTTTATGATACGATTCCACTTGGTTTAAGAGATTGACTATGAGATTATATGTAGTACTAATGCTTTGCAAATTGCAGCTGTTCTTTTCGTTTTAAGTCGTTTTCTTGCAATTAATAAATAAAAGATAGTGTTACCTTGACTACAAAATCGATTGATCGCTGTTTAGGCGTCACAAGTTCACTAACCTTTCTACAACAACAACAACAAAACCCAATCCCGCCGAAGCAGGGTATGGGGGAGGTAGAGTGTAGACAGATCCTACCCCTACCCCAGGATAAACCCAAGAATAGAGAGACTGCTTCCAATGAGACCTCCGGCAAGTGCAGGTGTGCGGGTGATAGTGAAAAGCAAAAAGAGCAAAAGGCAACAAACAACAAGCAAAGCAGGCAAACAAAACAAGAAACAGAAGCTAAAACGCACGAGGCCCACAGTAAAGCAAAAGCGAAAGCAAGAAAAAGCAGGCAAAACAAGGGGCAACAAAGGGCAAGGCAAAGCAAAGCAAGGCAGACAAAAGCACAAACAGAAGCAAAAACGCACGGGGCCTAAGGCTAAGGCTAAGGCAAAAGCAAGAAAAAAGCAGGCAAACCAAGGGCAAGGGTCAAAGGGCAAGGCAAGCAACGCATGGGGCCTACAACAAAGGCAAGGGTCAAAACTAACGCAAGGGGCAAGGCAAAAAAGGGGCGCCTAAACTAACGCAAGGGGCAAGGCAACAAAGGAACGCCTAAAAGCCTAACGCCCAACACACCTAAACCTACTAAGCCCCCGGGACTACCCACAGACCCTAATTCTATCTCTCCACGCCTTCCTATCTGAGGTCATGTCTACGGACAAGCGTAGCTCCTTCATGTCGAGCTTAAGTCTATCCTCCCACCTGAGATTGGGTCTACCCCTTCTTCTCACTCCATCTACTACCAGCGCTTCGACCTTTCTAACTGGCGCTGATTGTGGCCTCCTCCTAACATGCCCGAACCACCTCAACCTTCCTTCTCTCATCTTCGAGATAATATTCTCTACTTCGAGTTTATCTCTAAAAACTCCGTTCGGGATCATGTCAAGCAAGGTTTTACCACAGGTCCATCTTAGCATTCTCAGTTCTGCCACCTCCACCCGGTTAGCCTGGGCCTTGGTGATAGGCCACCTCCACAAGTTCACTAACCTTTCTGATTTGTGTAAATCGGTCAACCGTGATTAATGACAATCAATGACGGTCAACGGTGAAATTGTTTTAATAACTTATAGTCGTTGGTTATATTTGTTACGATATTTTTTTTAAAGAAAATATTGCTGGAAATAACTAAAACTTGTCGGAAATACCAATCTAATTAATCTCGTCTATGTTTACAAGCTATAAGGGGGTCGACCGCCCGGCAATCTAACGATTTGTGATTTTTGCAACCTTGATAAAAGATATAAGGCGCATTTTGTTTATAAATAGTGTTAGAATTTGATTTGAATTTGAGAAATGTATGAAAGAAAAAGATAAAAGAGAAAATATGTAATTATATAAAAATGTACATTATTTTTAATTGATATTAAATTTAAACTTATTATTATATATGCAATAAAATAAAGAAAAAGAGAAAATATTAATTAAATTTAGCAATATATGTGGACGAGATTAATAGGAAAGTGAGATTTGTAAGACATCCTTGAATTATTAGTCGAAACCTTTCGATCCTACCATATTAGAATGGAACGAGTAATTGGGTTGATTCCATAATATTACTACAAAATATGTGAACCAACTAGAATTTTGAGTTATTATTCCATTCCAACATCTCAAAACTCATATAAAAAACAACCCCTCTTTCATGACAAAGCTTTGTAGGTTAGTACTCGATTAGTGTCAGATATGTTTTACAGTTGTGAACGACTTAAATTGCTTATTAATCAACGTTGACAGAAAATTTGAAACAAGTCGAACGTAAGCGAGCTCAAACAATTTTTGAGCCCATCTAATAAAATAACTTGAGCTTCAATACTCATGCCAAATCCTTTAATTCAATTGTTTATACATGTCAAAATACTTAAATCCTTTCATTTAATTGTTTATACATGTCAATATACTTCGTACATGTATAATTGTATATATCTATATATAATTTTTTTTTTTTTTTTTGAAAGATGGATTTATTAAAAGAAACAAGGCTAACAGCCATAACAAACAGAAGTAAAACCATTACAACCAACACATGAATCATAAAAGGGACCTCATAAACAACATCCCCAAACCGAACTAGACAAATGCAAACAAACCAGCAATTCTCGAGATGAATCAATAATCCTTCCATATAACTAGAGGTGAAGTACGATAAACACCCTCCTTAGCCAATTTATCAGCATCAAAATTGCGTTCTCGATATATGTGAGCTATCGATCGACCTGAACAACTTGATAAAAAGTCATCTATCTCCCGGAAGTGATACAATAGCTTCCAAGGTCTCTTACTTGGATCAAGAACCCACGAAACCGCATTCAAAGAATCACTTTCGATAACGATTTTAACCGATTTGAACTCGTCCTTCTTATGTATCATCTTGCACGCTTCTTTTATGGCTAAAATTTCAGCAAAATTAGAGTCCATAACACCAATTGACACAGAGAACAAAGCAATTACAACACCGTGACTATTGCGTAATAACCCACCAATGCCCGCTAAACCTGGTTTACCTATTGCCGAACTTCCACATTAAACTTTAACGACCCATCGTCAGGAGGACACCACTCGGAAGGCCGTTGAACCTTACGAACATCACTATAACATTTTGAAATTGAAAAGATGTTCACAAAGAAATCCATAATAGAATACAAACATGCCGGAAAGAAAGCCTTGATCCAACAACCAGTTCTAAGTTTAACTAGATCTAGTATTTTATACCAAGAGACTTCCTTATTTGAGAAGACTGAATTATTTCGAGCTTCCCAAATATGCCACAAGACCGAAAAGAAAGACGTTTGCCAAACTTCTTTACACTTAATGACTTTAGCCATTTCAGTCCACCAAACAAACATTTCGGTTATACTTCGGGGAGTTACCCAACTACATCCCTAACCCTCAACTAAAGCCCACCAAATACGGAGCGAAATTTTGCATTGAACAAAAAGATGATCTACTGTCTCCACGTTACTCTTGCACAATGGACATACAATAATATTATCTGAAATAATGCCAATTCTCGATAAGAGGTCTCTAGTTGGCAACTTGCCCAACATAATTTGCCAACCAAGAAGACGAGCCTTAGGTGGAACTTTGAATTTCCATAACGATGAAAGAAGTGAATTGCAATCGTGGTTCATGTTCTCTACCTTATAACAAAACGATTTGGATGAAAACTTACCGGATGATTCGAAAGACCAGATAACTTTGTCGTCACTAGATGCCACCAACGTTATTGAGTTTAAAACTGAGGTAAATTCTTCAAACTGATCTATCTCCCAATCAAACAATGTTCTTCTGAATTTAACGTCCCATTTCCATTGACCCTCCTCCCAAAAGACAAAGTCGCTAACCGGACTGGATTTATGAGCTGTTAACGTGAACATCCTCGGAAATGATACTTTTAAGATATGCC
Source organism: Artemisia argyi (assembly GCA_030686995.1). NCBI lineage: Eukaryota > Viridiplantae > Streptophyta > Magnoliopsida > Asterales > Asteraceae > Artemisia > Artemisia argyi. The sequence continues at coordinate 43,370,988 of CM060706.1, forward strand.
CTTCCACCCAATGATCTTCCCAAAATCTCGTATTGTTACCTCTCCCTACACAATGCACCAAACCACTTCTTGCTACATTACTTGATGACGATTGCAAGTGAACTATGCCAGATATCTTCTTCCACACCGGGGAAACAAAATATTTCCTTGGAATTGAGGGAGATAGACTAAACTGACAGTTTCCATACTTAGCATCGATTAACTTCCTCCAAAACGCCTCTTTCTCATTTCCATATCGCCATAACCATTTGCATAGCATGGCTTCGTTTCTAGTTCGAAGATTTCCAACACCAAGGCCACCATTTCGTCTACTTTTAGTGATCGTATTCCAATCAATAGTGCATAGTTTCCGTTCACTAGGATCTTTTGCCCAAAAGAAACTTCTCCTGATTTTATCAATCTCCTCCAGTACACCTGACGGAACAATATTAAATAAGAAGGGAGATAACGGGTCGCCTTGCCTCAACCCTCTTTTCAAAGGAAAGAAGTCTGTAGGAGATCCATTGACTAGAACAACCGCTCTCGCTGAAGATAAACAGAAATTGATCCACCTTCTCCACTTTGTACCAAAATTCATCTCATTCATAATCCTGTCTACAAAAATCCACTCTACTGAATCGTATGCCTTTTCGAAATCAATTTTGAAGATCATTCCACCCTTGTTCGAATATTTTAAAGAATGGCAAATCTCATTGGCTATCAAAACACAATCCATAATCTGTCTATTCTTCATGAAAGCAAACTGAGAAGACCCAATCACCAAATCCAAGACCGATTTTAGTCTCTCTGCTAAGACTTTTGCGAGAACTTTGTACATACTACTAATTAGCGAAATTGGTCTAAAATCATTCAAATCCCGAGGACACAATTTCTTAAGAATAAGAGCAATGAAGGAGTTGTTCAAGGCCTTAGGAAACCGGCCGTGTAACACCCCCAATTCATGGATGCAGCGGAATTCAAACCGGGTGTTACTCGACGGCACAATAGTCACAATAATAGAAAACGAACTCCAATTGAGTCGTTTTAAAAGATTTATCATTCAAATTATATAAATATCAGAGATTACAAAATGAGGTCCCAATTGGTTCCATGTTTACAATTTACATTAAATGAGTTTTGAATGATAATAAAATTTATAGCCCTCTTGAGTATCCGTGCCCTTCCGTGCCATCCTTGATCGTCATGAACCTGAAATACATGCTTGAGAGGTCAACACAAAGGTTGAGTGATATTCATAGAGTTTGTTAAATGTTTGAACACAATATGTTGGTAGTGTGAGTTATAGGCTCACACCAATGTTTGGAAAACAAAACAGGTAGGCTACGTTATTATACGCCCGGAACATGTATTATACACTAAGCTTATGACACCATAACGTTAACGTGTACCAATATCGATCGGCAGATTTATCCCGGTAGGTACTTTGCTAACATACCTAAATCTCAAATATTATTGCATTTGTTTGAACTTAGTCAATACAAATGGGATTCGTCAATCCCAATAGGCCTATTAATAATATTCGCGCTCACTATTGCTAGTGACTAAATGGTTCATAATAAAGGATCTCGGTTTAGCAAGGTTGGTACTTAGTGATAATAAAATAATCAGGTAAGCATACAATTTAAAAACATTGTGCTCGGTTATAAATAGCATGTATTCCCCCCAAGGGTTTGTAAAACAATTAAGTAATCGAAAGTGGGGCTATGAACTCACCTTGAGTTGGATGATGTATAATGAGAATGATGGATATGCCGTAAGAACTTCTACGAGCAACCTAGAATAATTGTTGCAACTTAGGTTTGGAATAATGTCAAAGGAAACATAAACATGCCAATATATGTATGTCTTGCACTTAGTCCATGATGTGGTATGATGTATAATGTAAGTCGTTGAAAGAATGATTCATGAAACATGTATGTCTTGTATATCGTTTACTACCGTTCGGGCCGACATAACTCAGAAGTCATGTTAGTAAGCGTTCGAGGAGCCAGGACACTTTAACTCGTAAATCCACAACTCAACTCGATGGCTTACATAATGAACTCCTCACATGAGGCTCCCTACTATTGTAGTAGTTGATGAAATATATAGATATAAGTTTTGATCCGAAAGGTTACATGTCCGATATTTGAATAAACTTAGGAAAGTTTATTAGTACATGAAGATTGTTATTAGGGTATGTTTCATAAGTTTTGTATGACCATTTTCTCTTGGTAATATCTCATGGTTCCCTTTTAAGTGAAGTAGATCCAAATTGCTTGTTCAAGTTATCGCCTAATTCATTGTTTCATGTTTACGCCTATGTAAATTGGTATGGTCATTTCGTCATGGCCTAGCCATGACCTTTGGTCCTTGTTCCAAGGTCATGAGACTCAACCTTGGCTCTAGCCATGGTTGTGGTCTTGATTATAGGTCATAAGACCTCTTGTTCCTTTCAAAGTATAACCATAATCTTGTGACTTTTGCCTAAAAATGGGCTGTTTAGAATTTGAAGAATTTTATCACTCGGAAAGTGTTTTTAGGTCTCGAGCTTCTTTGCTCCTGAACGAAAACGTCGTTCCGGACAACTTTCGTGTTTTAACTTTTTGATGAATCGGACCAGAAGTGGGACTTTCAAAACCCAAATTTGATCAGAATGGTATTTGGTAGTTTGCCGAAAAGTTTTGGTAACTTCAAATGGGCATAACTTTTGACTCGTATACTCGTTTTAGGTGGTTCAAATTGCTATGGTTTCCTTGTTAAGTCCTCTACTGTAATATGTAATGATCCAATATCATAATTTTACCATTTTGATCAGGTCTTACCAAGAAAGTCACTAGTTTACTTGTTTTAGTAACTTGTTGTAACAATCAATAACAATAACTTGTTTTAATCATTTTTATACATCATGGACATAACTACAAGACATAATATAGCAAGAATAACATGTAAATAACATAAACATGATTATTTAACAAGAATCAAGTTAGGGTTTGGCTCACAACTTTTGGCTTTCAAAGATGAAAGGAAGTTAACATGTAAGGATAGGACTTTGATAGACTTGCTTCAACCCACTTCTCTTCATGCAATCTTTCTACCCTTGGTATTCTTGAAAGATGGATGATGAAGGTTTAGGTGACTTGAGTGGATTCAAACTCAAGAGAAATCACCAAAATTCATGAGGTTATGGAAGTGTTTGATGAATGATAACCTATCTAGGGTTTCTACCTTGAACTAGCACTTGAATCTTGCATGAAACTTGAAGAGAATGAGAAAATGAGATGGTGTGGGTGTGTGTGTGATGAGGGACGGCCAAGGAGAGGGAGGGGGTATTTATATGGCTTGGAGGAGGTTAGAAATGTTGACTAGTCCAACCTTGGAGGCCAAGGTGAACACATGGATGAAATCTAAGGCCATTAAGCTTGAGATCAAGCCACCTAGTGTGAAACCCCCCCCCCTATGGCGGTTCATATGAACTTGGAGAGCAAGGGTGGACTTTTCTTGGTATTAACCAAGATACTTGGTTAGTTTTGACTCCGGGAAATGCCAATCGTAAATGATTAAGCCTCAAAACGTAAAACCGGGTATCGTAAAATTATGGAATTTGAAAGTATTGTTAAACATGTCCATATAGTCCATAATAAAATATAAAATGAGTGGTAGGTTCTATCGGGTGCTAAAACCCTGCTAAAAACTGGAAACACGGGTCTAAAACGTGTAATTCGCGTAAAACGCTGAATATTGCGTAAAATTGAGAAAAGTAAAATGTTACTTTTCTAATATGTTATAAATGATTTAAAATGACTTATAATGTCTAGACTGGGCTCAGTCTAGTGTCGGTTGGTATTAAATGTCTTTTAGACATCAAACCGTAAGCCTAAAAATCACGAAACGACTTATAACATCAAGGGATGATTTCTGGTCAATGGAGGAGGGAAAGAATATGTTGACTTTTTCTAAGAAGTTGAAAACTCAAATAGTCTTAGAAACGCGTTTTGTGGTCTAACGGTTAATCGCCCAAACGGTTAAGCGTGCTCGTGCGGGATTAGTACAGGCTTGGGTGACCTGCCGGGAAGTCTTTGGTCATGTTTTTCTCAGTCACGATTAATTCTCAAATAAATCATGAGTGTGTCAAACATTTTTCTGATGCGGGGTCACTTAACGCGGTCGAGTTTCGTTGTACGTAGAATTTCTGAATGACGTTTTACCCTAAAACGTGTAATTCCGTGTAATTCCTTAATAACTTTCACGAAAATGATCTGACGAATGTCAAACATTTAATTTGCCATGGAAATGATTTATCACTTTAGCCCAAGAAATAAAAATCAAATTTCGGGAAAATTTTCGGGAAAAATGAATAGTAAAAGTGAATAGTGAAATTTCCCGGGAATAGTAATTATCCTAAAAAATGTGAATTGTTACAGTCTCTACCCCTTACGGGGAACTTCGTCCCGAAGTTCTTTGTGTGTCATATGTTGGAGTGGTGTCAATGAAAAGGTGTGGTTACTTATGAGGACCAAAGTCTGGAATTACTAGTGATGTAGTTTGATTTGTCTCAGAATATGGTGTGTCAATAGAGATTGATAACATGGTTGAATATCAGTAGAGATCCATATAATAGTCGAATATCAAAGAAAATTGATATAGCAGTCGATTATTAATAGAAATTGATATAGTAGTTGTACAGAAATTGATATAGTTAAATATCAAAATGGAAATTGATATAGTTGTCAAGTATCAATAGCAATTGATATAAGAATCGAATCATGGAATAAGCGTTGAACATGTGGTTGGACCAAGTCCTGTTTTGAATTGTACGGCTGCCCATGCATATGGCTACATGGCTTCGCAATGAGTTTGGTACGACTGCGCATGCGTATGGTTACATGGCCCCGTAATGAGTTTGGTACGACTGCACATGCATATGGTTACATGGCCTCGCAATGAGTTTGTTTGTTATTGCACTATCATTATGAAAACCAAAATGTAAACCTCGTACTAATGGAAATTGGGATAGTCGTTGCAATCATAGCCTAGTAGGTAATCTGTTGTTGTATCTAGTGTTCATTGACTTCATACTTATGTTATTTCGGATATAAATAAGCCCACTTGTTTATAATTCTTTATTTACATAGAGAGGCATCCCAAACAATGTAACTAAAGGAATATAAACGTATGGTTCGATGATTTATAATTTCTTTATTTAAATGAAAAGGCATCCCAATCCATTCAAATAAGGATATTATAATTCATCCTACTCAAGAATTCCCGACACAACATTCATACTTAGCCGGTGAGTTATAAGGTAGTGTATTACGAGATGATACTGGTGTTCCAAAAGTGCAAGATGAATATTCAATCTTGTAAAGCTGATGAGCGTGCTTGTGGTGTAACCATGGATGATTTGAGCTTTAAAAGTGCATCAAAATCTGTTAATGAGCTTGTGGTTCCAACGGTTGTGAAGATAATGTTATGATATGTTGATGAACAAAAGTGTGTAGTGTATGCTTAACATTAATACTCTTAGGTATAGATGTTGAGTTTGCTTTAAAAATCTTAAGAGATTTTAAAAGTTTATGATGGAATGGTATCCTTAGGACCTAAACAGGATAGTACTTCTACAGGATGAAGAGAATAATTGATAACTATCCCAGATAGTAGTTCGGATTATCTCATAAATGAAAACTTTCAAGAATGAAGTTAGGTAGTACAAATAAAGTGTTAAGATTTCGCTGAGTGGTAAGACATTATCGTGTCTCTAGATTGTTTTAATGTATTCTGGTGGTTTATCGTGTTCATGTAGGAAATCAATCTAAACATAACCCTAGTACAACTATTCTCAGTATTTGAAAATTTTAAGTCGAATATAGTTAGTCAGACTATATTCCACTGTCCCTAGGTTAAATATAGGTGACTAGTCTATATTTAGCCAAGGTTCGATAAAATTTTCAAATACCTAAACTAGGTATACTTTTGATATGTCCGTTGCTTTCGGGAAACTGTTCACTAAACAAAGGCGATGTCAAACCCTTAAGTTGCAAGTCCCGTCCATACAAGACTTGTAACGTATGTTTTCATATTCCATTGCATAGAAGGTAGTAAGGGTAGATACGTATGGAAAGGAAGTTTTAAGTAGTTCTAAAATAGAACATACTTGGCCAGGATCACGAACTTTTAATAATGAAGGTTTCATAAGAAAACTTTGATGAATGTAAAGAAAGTTCAGCTTTTGTCGATGATGGATTAGTTTGTCCTTTAGAAATCTCATATTTCTTGTTTTGAAATCGATAGATTGTGACGGGTTTTTGATATCATAAGAAATGATATTAATGATGTGATGGAATAATTCTAGAGACCATTGCGCAAAACACAATGTCTCGGAAGTAGGTTAGACCATTGTGCAATTCACAATGTCTGGGAAGTAGGTTAGACCATCGTGTGACTCAAAACATTTGAGAAATGGTTAAGACCATTGTATAATACAATGTCTTGGAAAATGAATGAGACCATTGTATCTCACAATGTCTTGGAAAATGAATGAGACCATTGTATCTCACAATGTCTTGAAAAGTGAATGAGACCATTGTATCTCACAATGTCTTGGAAAATGAATGAGACCATTGTATCTCACAATGTCTTGGAAATGAATGAGACCATTGTATCTCACAATGTCTTGGAAAATGAATGAGACCATTGTATCTCACAATGTCTTGGAAATGAATGAGACCATTGTATCTCACAATGTCTTGGAAAATGAATGTTGGAGTAGGAACATGATTGGGAGAGTGTGGCTGTGCCGAAATGCCTTAGAATAGGCATACACAGATATGTTTAGTCCATTGTTTAGATAAATGATTGAAAATAAACCGAGTTTATATATCAATATACTAATATGTTCATGTAGCATAAAATGCTTAGTGTGTATATATCAATATACTTATATGTGTTCATGTAGCATAAAATGCTTACGGGGAAATGCTCAATTATGTTAAGGGTACATATATCAATATGCAATTATGTTTGTGTAGCACAAAAATGTCTACGGGGAAATGCTCAAAATGAGTATATATGAATATACTAATATGTTTGTGTATCATAACATGCTTACTAAGTCCATAATCGTCTGGAGGATGGAAGACACGGAGAGCGGAAGGCTATAAAAATGGTTTTGCTTGTAGTTGTAGTTATAGTTTAGGTCTCAATTAGACCCGTTTCTCTATAACCATGGCTCTGATACCAATCTGTAACACCCCCAATTCATGGATGCAGCGGAATTCAAACCGGGTGTTACTCGACGGCACAATAGTCACAATAATAGAAAACGAACTCCAATTGAGTCGTTTTAAAAGATTTATCATTCAAATTATATAAATATCAGAGATTACAAAATGAGGTCCCAATTGGTTCCATGTTTACAATTTACATTAAATGAGTTTTGAATGATAATAAAATTTATAGCCCTCTTGAGTATCCGTGCCCTTCCGTGCCATCCTTGATCGTCATGAACCTGAAATACATGCTTGAGAGGTCAACACAAAGGTTGAGTGATATTCATAGAGTTTGTTAAATGTTTGAACACAATATGTTGGTAGTGTGAGTTATAGGCTCACACCAATGTTTGGAAAACAAAACAGGTAGGCTACGTTATTATACGCCCGGAACATGTATTATACACTAAGCTTATGACACCATAACGTTAACGTGTACCAATATCGATCGGCAGATTTATCCCGGTAGGTACTTTGCTAACATACCTAAATCTCAAATATTATTGCATTTGTTTGAACTTAGTCAATACAAATGGGATTCGTCAATCCCAATAGGCCTATTAATAATATTCGCGCTCACTATTGCTAGTGACTAAATGGTTCATAATAAAGGATCTCGGTTTAGCAAGGTTGGTACTTAGTGATAATAAAATAATCAGGTAAGCATACAATTTAAAAACATTGTGCTCGGTTATAAATAGCATGTATTCCCCCCAAGGGTTTGTAAAACAATTAAGTAATCGAAAGTGGGGCTATGAACTCACCTTGAGTTGGATGATGTATAATGAGAATGATGGATATGCCGTAAGAACTTCTACGAGCAACCTAGAATAATTGTTGCAACTTAGGTTTGGAATAATGTCTAAGGAAACATAAACATGCCAATATATGTATGTCTTGCACTTAGTCCATGATGTGGTATGATGTATAATGTAAGTCGTTGAAAGAATGATTCATGAAACATGTATGTCTTGTATATCGTTTACTACCGTTCGGGCCGACATAATTCAGAAGTCATGTTAGTAAGCGTTCGAGGAGCCAGGACACTTTAACTCGTAAATCCACAACTCAACTCGATGGCTTACATAATTAACTCCTCACATGAGGCTCCCTACTATTGTAGTAGTTGATGAAATATATAGATATAAGTTTTGATCCGAAAGGTTACATGTCCGATATTTGAATAAACTTAGGAAAGTTTATTAGTACATGAAAATTGTTATTAGGGTATGTTTCATAAGTTTTGTATGACCATTTTCTCTTGGTAATATCTCATGGTTCCCTTTTAAGTGAAGTAGATCCAAATTGCTTGTTCAAGTTATCGCCTAATTCATTGTTTCATGTTTACGCCTATGTAAATTGGTATGGTCATTTCGTCATGGCCTAGCCATGACCTTTGGTCCTTGTTCCAAGGTCATGAGACTCAACCTTGGCTCTAGCCATGGTTGTGGTCTTGATTATAGGTCATAAGACCTCTTGTTCCTTTCAAAGTATAACCATAATCTTGTGACTTTTGCCTAAAAATGGGCTGTTTAGAATTTGAAGAATTTTATCACTCGGAAAGTGTTTTTAGGTCTCGAGCTTCTTTGCTCCTAAACGAAAATGTCGTTCCGGACAACTTTCGTGTTTTAACTTTTTGATGAATCGGACCAGAACTGGGACTTTCAAAACCCAAATTTGATCAGAATGGTATTTGGCAGTTTGCCGAAAAGTTTTGGTAACTTCAAATGGGCATAACTTTTGACTCGTATACTCGTTTTAGGTGGTTCAAATTGCTATGGTTTCCTTGTTAAGTCCTATACTGTAATATGTAATGATCCAATATCATAATTTTACCATTTTGATCAGGTCTTACCAAGAAAGTCACTAGTTTACTTGTTTTAGTAACTTGTTGTAACAATCAATAACAATAACTTGTTTTAATCATTTTTATACATCATGGACATAACTACAAGACATAATATAGCAAGAATAACATGTAAATAACATGAACATGATTATTTAACAAGAATCAAGTTAGGGTTTGGCTCACAACTTTTGGCTTTCAAAGATGAAAGGAAGTTAACATGTAAGGATAGGACTTTGATAGACTTGCTTCAACCCACTTCTCTTCATGCAATCTTTCTACCATTGGTATTCTTGAAAGATGGATGATGAAGGTTTAGGTGACTTGAGTGGATTCAAACTCAAGAGAAATCACCAAAATTCATGAGGTTATGGAAGTGTTTGATGAATGATAACCTATCTAGGGTTTCTACCTTGAACTAGCACTTGAATCTTGCATGAAACTTGAAGAGAATGAGAAAATGAGATGGTGTGGGTGTGTGTGTGATGAGGTACGGCCAAGGAGAGGGAGGGGGGTATTTATATGGCTTGGAGGAGGTTAGAAATGTTGACTAGTCCAACCTTGGAGGCCAAGGTGAACACATGGATGAAATCTAAGGCCATTAAGCTTGAGATCAAGCCACCTAGTGTGAAACCCCCCCCCCCTATGGCGGTTCATATGAACTTGGAGAGCAAGGGTGGACTTTTCTTGGTATTAACCAAGATACTTGGTTAGTTTTGACTCCGGGAAATGCCAATCGTAAATGATTAAGCCTCAAAACGTAAAACCGGGTATCGTAAAATTATGGAATTTGAAAGTATTGTTAAACATGTCCATATAGTCCATAATAAAATATAAAATGAGTGGTAGGTTCTATCGGGTGCTAAAACCCTGCTAAAAACTGGAAACACGGGTCTAAAACGCGTAATTCGCGTAAAACGCTGAATATTGCGTAAAATTGAGAAAAGTAAAATGTTACTTTTCTAATATGTTATAAATGATTTAAAATGACTTATAATGTCTAGACTGGGCTCAGTCTAGTGTCGGTTGGTATTAAATGTCTTTTAGACATCAAACCGTAAGCCTAAAAATCACGAAACGACTTATAACATCAAGGGATGATTTTTGGTCAATGGAGGAGGGAAAGAATATGTTGACTTTTTCTAAGAAGTTGAAAACTCAAATAGTCTTAGAAACGCGTTTTGTGGTCTAACGGTTAATCGCCCAAACGGTTAAGCGTGCTCGTGCGGGATTAGTACAGGCTTGGGTGACCTGCCGGGAAGTCTTTGGTCATGTTTTTCTCAGTCACGATTAATTCTCAAATAAATCATGAGTGTGTCAAACATTTTTCTGATGCGGGGTCACTTAACGCGGTCGAGTTTCGTTGTACGTAGAATTTCTGAATGATGTTTTACCCTAAAACGTGTAATTCCGTGTAATTCCTTAATAACTTTCACGAAAATGATCTGACGAATGTCAAACATTTAATTTGCCATGGAAATGATTTATCACTTTAGCCCAAGAAATAAAAATCAAATTTCGGGAAAATTTTCGGGAAAAATGAATAGTAAAAGTGAATAGTGAAATTTTCCGGGAATAGTAATTATCCTAAAAAATGTGAATTGTTACAGGCCGTTAGCATTAAATTCTTCGAAGAAACTGATAACGTCTTCTTTGATAACATCCCAGTTTTGTTTCAAAATCTTAAAATTCAAACCATCCGGCCCTGGAGCACGATCTTCACCACAACACCAAATTACCGATTTTATCTCAACCTCTGAAAATGGAGATTCAAGCCGAACCGAATGATCTTCTGAAATTGATTTGAAAGCGCCACTTAGTTGTAAAAAAATGGACCTCCGTCACTCCGGAAGTGTTCTCTAAAGAAGTTTGTAGTCGCTCGTTTTGCCTCAACTGGATTAGAGTAAAGTTCGCCTTTTATCGCAATAGATTGTAAAGAATTAGACCTCAAACGACTATTATAAATCATGTGAAAAAAATTTGAGTTGCAGTCGCCAAGTCTAAGCCATTTCACGCGAGACTTTTGATAAGAATTCATCGTTGCTTTCCTTCTTAGAAACCGGATCGAGTAATTTAAAGTAAGTAACTCCTTCCACAAATCTTCATTACCGCTATCGTTCTCTCTCAAAGCTTCCACCTCAAATAACCTCTTTTCTTTCACCTTAATATCTTCCATCACTGATGATAGCCTGTGATTGAACTTTTGCTTTAACTCATTCTTTACATTCTTTATTTTTTGAACTAAACTCAAACCTGCACTTCCTTCGACACCAGACGACTTCCATCCATTCTGAAAACTATGCGCACAAGAAGGGTCTTCAAGCCACCAGTTAAATACTTTAAAGGGCTTCGGGCCCCAATTAATTGACACCCATCCTACCCCAACTGCATAATGATCTGAAAATGAATTTTTAATGCACCATTGTCTAGTTTGCTGAAATTGAGTTAACCAATCAGTCGAGAACAGGAACCTATCTAGACGACTAAGCGACAAATTTGATTGGCGATTGGACCAAGTAAAATTTGCACCCGTCATAGGAAGATCTATTAAATTACATTCTCAACAAAACCTTGAAAATCATTCATCGAAATATCCAAACAAGTTTGGCCTAACCTTTCCTCGATGTACAGAATCTCGTTCCAGTCGCCACCAAGAATCCAAAACCCATCTTTACCTGCCTTGTGATCTCTTAGAGCACTCCACACGCATCTTCTTTTCCCAACGTCATTAGGTGCATACACATTAACCAAAGACACCTCACAACCCATGCTAACTAAAAAACCTTTGAGAATGATAAAATTGGTTTCCTTTTTTTATCATACAACTTAAAAAAACATTGTTTCCATATAACCATTATTCCACCTGAAGCCCCGTGAGTTGACCCAACTAACTTCCAAATCATTCCTATTCCATATGTTTTTCAATAGCCTTCTGTCAAATTCTTTTAGCTTAGTCTCTTGTATAAAAACTACATCGGGGTCTTCATTGCCAAGAAACGACAACAAAGCCATTTTTTTCCACGCACTATTTACCCATTAACATTAATAGTTATAATTTTCATAGATTAGATACAACCACACCCAAACTCAAAAAAATACACAACTTACTGGCCCTACTGACCCTTGCGATCCAACAACTCTAATTGGTACACTTTATCAAATAATTCTCCTTTACTTCCATCATGATCCAACCCCATCAAATCAGCTAACTCCACCACCCTCTCAACCTCTTTCCTTGCTTGGGATTCCACCGTTTGTGATGAAGCTTTCTTATCGACATAATCTGTATTTAGATCTTGGTCACCTTCGTTTTGCAAACTAGACTCATTTCGCACATCTACTTCAATTAACGAGCATTTCCTCCCTCTTCCTTTCTTCTTTATAAGTTTTAACTTTCTTTTGAGATTTTTTCTCTTCGGTTTGCCTTTTGAGGCCATTGGTTCAAAGTCACCATACAAGTCATCTGTTATCTCAACTTGATTTTCAACCAAATTCAAAGAATCACAATGCATTTGAATTCAAATAACACAAGGTCGAGCCTATTGACAAGTTGAGCTTTATTTCATTTAGCACTATCATAAAAACGGGCATGGCCCAATATTGTTAAATACTACATCCGTCTTAAAATTATTGTCCCCTATTAACTTTCTCGGTATTTACTTTTCAACTTTGACCATATGTATTTTTGTTTATATTACATAATACTTGATACAAAATATATGAACGAATTGAGTTTTGAATGTATTTTCATATGATGTAATTTTTATAAAAAATTGTATAACATAAACAAAAATATTTATAGTCAAAGTTGAGAAAGAAAGACCGAAAAAGTCAATATAGGACAATAATTTTGGGACGGAAGGAGTATGTCACAAGTCAAGCTCGATCTAAAGTATAAGGCTCGAAACAAGCTTGATCTTGAGCCTTACAAAGTTAAATGAGTCAAGCTCGAGCTCTGACAAATTCGTCTGTCGACTATAATTTGCTCAAGATACAACAAAGACAACATCTAATAGAATACGAATGATTTTAGTTGCATAGAGGCTCTCTTTTGCTATTATTAACTTTTGTATTTATTGTTGGAACATAAATAGTTTGAAGTAAAAGTTTACCGAAGCTATTTCAAGTAAAACTTCTTTTTTTTTTTTTCTTTTTTTTTTTTTCTTTTTTTTTTTAACATATGGTAAAACTTCACCTAATTCATTTGTTTTTCTAATAATTTAGACCCAAGCTTGCGGAACTTTTTATGCAAAAGTAGTACAAAGTTTAAGGAAAATAATGAACTTTGAGATTTAAAGTTGTTTATTGTTAGAGAAACGTTTGTATGACCTCATACGAGTTTTACTTTTTGTCAAAAGTTGTATTTCCAAAGAGAGTATATGTCACTTTTGTATGAAAAAGTAAAGGTGACGCTCATTTTTTTCCATAAAATTTGGTAAACTTCTTTATTTCCGCTTATTTCGTTCCTAATATGCACATCATATACATTTGTTTCTACATTTTTCTCTCCCAAGCTTAATTTGATCTTCCCCTACGACACATATGCATAGATGTGCAAAATTCGTTTGAATTTTTAGACCTACTAAGTTAGTTTTGTTATACTATATTAACTTCCCATTATCTTACAAATTCACCTTGTAAATTCAACAACAGTGTCGTAAGACCATCCATACTGGCACACATCTTGGGTGCCAAGTTGGCAAATAGCATGTGTCCTCCTTATTACACTTCTAACTGAAGATGTGTCTAACAATGGGTTTTCTGTAAGGACTTGGTCGACTGCACGACCAGGTCGTGTGAGTTTTTATGTGTCAGTGTGTTTATTAAATTGTTTTTGTGTGGTACATTTGTGTTTAAGTTGATGTATATTTTTTGTGATGACCGCGACCGCTTTATTACACTAAGTTGGTTATGAAGTTGGTTGTAACGAGAGAGAGTTGAGTTGGCGCTGATAGGACAGTGATGATTGTGGTCATATGCATTCCTTATTACACTAGAGTGCTTGGTGCAAGCCAACTTTCGTCCGCCATTCGCCAACTCACGAACGAACGGCGCCGCCGTTCTGCACTGTCTCATGCGTCATTCGTCCGTTGTTGGTTCCCCAACCGTTGCACCAACATACCACCATTCTTATTATTTTTATTTTTTGTGAGCGAATGAGTATTTTTGGTGGAGTGTTTTGTGAGACCTACAAAGTTTAGTTTTTTTTTTTTTTTTTTTTTTTTTTTTTTTTTTTTTTTTTTTTGAGAGTGTTTTAGCTATTGGTATGTAATAGTCAGGTGATTAGACGACGCTGAGATGACCGACAAATAACATGTTATTTGTATAGACTGTACTTAACTCTCTTAGTTTAAGTCCGTTTCATACACACGAAATTTGTTTTATGATATTTATCTTAAAAGGAATTGCATACATATATCCTTTCAAAGGTGAATAATATCTTATGTTATGTGTTTCCCAATTCTTCAATTGTGAACTTTTTTGCCCACAAATTTATAAATTCATATAAACAATTAAAACCACTCAAAAAGATAATAGCTTGTGATATTATAAAAGATCTTCACGAAAGACTTATAAAATTTCATTATCATGCAAGTCCAATTGAATGTTTGATATTCAAATATACTTTCTTTCAAATTAATCTAAATCGCTTTTCCTCTTGTTCATCCAGTTAACATCCTGCAAGTGTGTGGTGATGCTTAGAGTCATGTTATGTCATTTTAGTAATTTTAGTAGAAAGAAGTTTGATTGATACTTGACATGATTTAAGAGAAACGGTATATTCTCTTACTAATTCTTTCTACAAATATTTCTACTCACGCGATTTTGACATATATCAAAAGTAACGGTTTAAATGCGAAAAAAATAATAAGTAGAGATAAAATATAAAATATTAGTGTGAGTGTAGGAGGATATGTATGAATGTTTTGTAGAAGGATATAACAAAACTCATCTTTTATTTATATAATAAAACAAAACCTCAAGTGCTGACTTTTTCATTTCAAAAAATCAAATCATACCCTATTTAGTAATAGTTTTTTTTTTTAAGATTATTTTCTTATTAGTTAACATTTTATATTTATCCATAACATAAGTAAAAAATAAATACAAAAAATATATATAAGATGCAACTAACAATAGGATTAAAAATTTTAAATAATTATCTTTAATAATAAAAAACTATAATTAAACATTATAAATCAAATAAAACAAATACTAAATTATTTGTTTTTTAATAAATAAAAATATATGATTCAAAAAAAATTTAAAAAAACTCGCGCGTGCGCGGGCATTATAACTAGTGATTTAAAACATCAAAACTTGCTTGCAACGTTAAAACACTATTAAATCACATTAAATGTTCATTTAATCTTTTCTATACTATATTAACCGTGGCCTTTCTTTGAAATTTCTTCTACGACGATCAAAATGCCCAAAGTTGGCAAACTCACTCAAAGGTAGAGGTTTGACTTTGAGTAATGTTGACTCCCTCAAATTCTTTTAAAAGGTCAAACTTCATAATTTCCCTTACCTCAAATACAAAAATTAATACTCGTACCACATGTGCCTCCCCACCTATGGCCAATAATTAGTTACCTAATCCTTCAAGGAAAGTTAAGTGGGTGTTTGGTTTAAGAATACAATTGTTTGGTTAATAAGTTTAGGTTTTAAAAATAGGTATAAAACCTTTAAGAGACGTTTGGTACGATTGAATTGTCAAGATAGAAATGAAATAAAGAATGAAATTGCAGAGAAAGATGATGAGTATGAAAAATAGAGATTAGCTCATGTGTTTAGTAGATCTAGAGAATCAACATGAGAAGAATGCATTCTCTTATTTGTTTATATTGTGTGTGGAGTGGAAACGTAATTGATCACCAAAATAATCATTTTCAACTTATTAATTTAATAACGCCCTCATTTGTTGGTGCTTTTTCCCCTACGATTTTGAGGTGTGAATAAACGCTAAAAATGATGAAAGTGTTGAGTTGACCCGTAAAAAGTATTTCATATTTGATGTTGATCAACTTCGAAGGCAATTGAAGTGTTAAGCTGACTTGTTTTACTTCAGAACTCACTACTTGTGGGAGGTAGCCACTTAACAAGTCATACATAAAACAATCGTGCTTTAAAGCTATTAAAGCTATTAAATTATTAAACATCATATTACACAAGCATACCAACAATAGTATGTTTAAAAAAATAAGGTTAAATTGAATTACAACACGACATCAACATTCACATTTAACGCATTATGTTGGTGGGTTTGATGAATGCTAATACAAACCAAGCTCCTCTTGCGAATGATCCACGCCACAATCTCCTCAAGAAGTTAAATCTAAGGATGTTTGGTTTGTTAGTCTTGTAGTATGACATTTTGGTACTAAACATGTATACATCTATTTTTATGGTGTATGCTTGGCACCAGGGCTCCTATTACAACATGAGAACATCAAACTCTGGTATACAAATTACACCATCAGGTTTCGTCAGCAACGAAATAAATCTAAAATAAGAGCATAAAGACTCACAACCCCCATCTTACTATTATGATATTGCTGTTGCATACAAAAACTGATAGTGAATTTGAAAGGTTCAATTAATTTTATGATTTAGAACGACAATATGCTTTAACTAAATAAATTACGTATAACAGAAAACCACGAACATTGGTACGTCTCATCGTATGCTTTAGGCTGCCCACAGTGGTGACCTGCAGACGACCTGCCACATTAGCTTTCTTTCTCCGATGACCTGACGCCGACCAAGTTGCCACAGTGGCTACCAATGTGTTTTTTATTATCTTAATTCAAATATTTTAAACAACAAATTTAAATAAACATTAAAGACATTACATAAATTAATCAAGTAACATTAAAAACATTACATAAATTCTTCATTGTCAATGTCATCGTCACTTGCGTCTTCATCTTCACTCTCTTGATTGTCTTCATTTCTACAGTTTCCCCAAACGTGTTCGATCAAATCAACTTTTAAGTGTAGATAAGTTGCTCGGTCCATTATCTCCTGAGTAACTACTAACGATTCTTCATGCGATCTTAAGGGATCATGATTACGGTGGCCCTCATCTTCGAACCATGTAGGACATATCGCCCGCTCCTTGTGTCGAATGATCATATTATGTAATATGTTACATGTGTGCACAATATCTTGGAGATCCTATTGAAACAGCCCTCGAGCCGGAACTTTTAGCATTTTCTACTTTTTTTTCAACACACCAAAAGCTCATTTCACAT
Organism: Artemisia argyi; assembly: GCA_030686995.1. Lineage (NCBI taxonomy): Eukaryota > Viridiplantae > Streptophyta > Magnoliopsida > Asterales > Asteraceae > Artemisia > Artemisia argyi. Next base: position 43,388,339 of record CM060706.1, read on the forward strand.
ATTTCCTTGTTGCTTCGTGCTTTCTCTTGTACAATATTCGTTTATCATCACCCATGGGAGGATTTGAAATGGACTTAATAAGAACAGACCATTCCAGATATATCCCGTCAGTAAGATAGTATCCCCTTTTATAAGGTACACCATTAACCTCGAATGGAAGTTCTGTTGCTCTCTCAGATTTGATATCATTGAAAACGAGGGAACGATGTAAAACGTTTATGTCGTTATTCATCCTGGAGACACCAAAGAATGCATGTCAAATCCATAAATCTTAGGAGGCGATCGCTTCCAATAAAATAAATGGATGTGGCCCGTGATCACCCATAGCAAATTGACCTCTCAAACTATTTGGGTTATTCTCCCACTCAAAACTTGTACAATTGATGCGTAGGGATTGCACCAGGCTTTACCTCTCAAGGGATCTCGAGAAGCTTACAACCCCCACCAGCCAGTGTACCTGATCGATGTAGTATAGTATAATGACAAGTACCGGGGGATTGATCGTTCAGCTAGGAATAGTGTCGCTAGGATTAGAAAACCTAAAGACTAGGTCTAGAGATGAGGGATGATTCTTTTTGTATTTTTATATTTTTTAGAAAGCAAATTAAAATCTCGGGTTTTGAAGGAGTTGGGCGGAATTAGTTGCTAGTCAACTAACCCAATACTAAGATGCAATCAAAATAAAATACTAGAAATGAAAATAAACTAATTTAAACTAAAGTTGTGAGCAATATGTGGGAGAAATGTGTTTACTTAGATTTCACTACTCCCTAGATATCTTTTACACGTTAATTACTTGTTATAGTTGCGTGGATGACGGATTGTATTACTTAATACCATTCATGGGGTGGTGTACTTACTTCCCCAATCCTATGAGTGCCTACTTCACTCCTATGTCGAGCCGGCTAAGAAGCTCCTAACATGGGATCATTAGAATTTACTCATGCATTAAATACAACCAATAAAACCTAGTACACATCGATTCATGTTTCCTAAGACGTTCAAGCATGTTACATAATGGAGATCTGCCAGTTTTCTTAAGCCTAACATTGAAATCATTCATCCAATACAACCATAAACAAGTAATCAACACATAATTAACATCTAGGTTTCATTAGATCCAAGCAAACACAAGATAGATCTAGCCTAGCATGTTGAAATTAAGACAAGCACAAGATATAAACAACCAACACATAGACATATTGATTGAATTAAGAGAAGACTTATCTCAATAGCACATTAAAGGATTCAAGGGGTGAAAACCGTTGAAAATACTATAAAATACGAGCTAGGGTTCACAAAGTTCGGCCCTAGGGTTTCTCCACACAAGTTCCTTTTTAATGAATGAAAAATAGAAAACTATATATAGAGTTTAGAAGGTGACGGCGTCAAGAACAAATGTCTGACGCCGTCATCTCGCCGCCAAATAGTTCCTCGGACTGCCTAGATCTGGGTCTGACGCCGTCATGTGTACACCTTATGCAGGCCGTCATGATTTTAACTCTTGACGCCCTTGTTGTGACGCCGTCAGGTTTGCACTGGGTCGTCACCACTTTTACTCCTGACGCCGTCAGGGTCTTCCTCTTGACGCCGTCAGGTACTGTTTTCAGCATGGAAAATTAAGTCTTTGGCATTTTCTTCAATTTTATGCTCAAAAAACGTCCGAATTGCTTCCTTTTCCAGATTTCACTCCCAAAGTACCTAACATCACAAAAGGAACGATTTAGGGTAATATTTGATCAAATAAATTCAATTCCGGGCTTAAATGACCCCCTAAAAGTGGTTCATTTTTCGCCTCATCATATACCCTTACACTTGAGATTTGCTTGTCCTCAAGCAAATGCGCTTTTATTTAATCAAAATACAAGTTATGGGTCATTTAACACTAATATAAAAGTAATTACAACAAATAATCGTTCCACTAAAGACCAAAGACAAGCACGGAGGTCATACACTAGCACCTCACAAATAGTGTTTAGATACTCACATCTCTCGGGTGTACTAAAGTAATATCGCATTATGGAAATGGAAAACATCTCTCACTACCTGTCATAACAAAATAGATTACCATAGGCTTGGGAAAAGATCAAACCTCCACCACATGGCGTAAACACCTAGGATAAACTATCACAGAGGTCTTTTAAAGGGTTGTAACGTTAGGTGTAGGGATATGGAATACACGGTTTTGTTGGATATAGGCAGTCTTTACTGATGGAGAGTTAACAATCTTGGTTAATTACATGTACAATATGGCGTTGCTAAGCCAAGACTAGACTCGACTTAAGCTAATAAATGAAAATAACAAAAACATAAAATAAACATAGAATGAAATGGGATGGTAGTCCGTATGTTTTTTTTCTCTTTTCTTTTTTCTTTTTTTTTTCTTTTTCTTAATTTTTTCGATTTTTTTTTATTTTTTATTTTTTTTTTTTGCATACACTCTTACCCTACCATCCAAAATAGTACATCATAGGGGATGAAAATTCCCCTTACACTTGAATTTTTACATACTTTACAATAAACTAATCTAATGACTCGAATTAAGAAAATCAAAACACTTTGAGTACTTTTAAGATTAACGCACATATGGGGGTAATAAATAATGTTCTTCCCCATCACTCCATAAAATAAGTACTTTACCCATGAGTCCCAATCGTCCCAAAACAATATGTACAAGGATATGACTCGACTTAGCAATCATGTAATCAATTAGATAATTAACTTAGGGTTTAACAAATAACAATAATGCACTAAAAATGAGTGCATACACGGAAGACTAAGGCGATTTGGGTGTACATTTAAGTGGGGTGTAACACATTATTCCTTTAAGTAAAATGCTTAAAGTTAGAAACGAAAAGATAGGCTCGGAGGGGTGTACTAGGGGTTTCGTGTACTAAAAATGAGTACAACGCTAAGGGTGTGGGAAAAATTAGTTGACTTAACTAGCCAAGTAATATGACTTAAATGGTCAAGTAATTATAATACGGGTTTAACACAAGGGTGATCCTAATGCCTCTTATCATGTAGTAAATCCTACTACACGAATGTAGTCTCACTAGCGGTCTCGGGATGCATCACTAACGCAAGTTCTAGAATCTAAATGCCACCGGTACACTCATAAGCACTAATAGTAAATGCTTTTCCTATCAAATCTAAAGGCGAACCTCACATATTTGGGTGGAAAATTTTTCTGAATGATACGGTTATGTGCTAGTCATACAATCTCCTATCCATGAGACGCTTGCTATGGCTAAAGTTTCACTCCTAAATGTTGTAAAAAAATTTAAATTTGGCGCTAAAATTGCACTAACAAGTATTTCTTATAGTTTTATTACACATCTACCATCAAACAAACAAACTCAAGCGAAAGTGTATCTGTAAGGTATCATCATTTTACCCTCCCCTTACACTTAGGATGAACATTGTCCCCAATGTTCAAGTAAAGAATGTAAAAGTGAAATAAGTAAAAAGAATGAAATCAAATACTCTCCTGATTCGCTCGGTATGGATAATAAGGTGGCCAAGTTAAATCTTCCTCCAAGAAAATGAACAATCAAAGCTTCCCTTCCAGAATAATAAATCATCTTCTTGTCATACATAACCTGTAAATCCTGAGAAAACAGACAAGGCAACCTCGCATAAAATCGGCGGCAATCTGCATATGCTAATAAATCCTAGAAAACAAAATAAGATATAATGCTTGTGGAATGATGTTTGCAGATTTCCTGGAGATTATAAAACTAATAATTCAACAAAAACTTTAAGACTCCGTTAGAAAAACAAAACTAGTAAAATTTCCAGATTTTTAGACGTGACGCCATCAAGAGTAAACTCGTGACGCCGTCAGAAGTGACCTACATAAATTTTTATGTTAAGTTTCCGAAAAATTTCTGGAAAAACCTGGTCTTACTTCCTGGAAAATCCTGCAAAACATCATTATGACTCGATACAAGCATTAGACTCTAACAAATACGAATATACATGTTCACTTAATATTGTGGAGAATCATGATCGGTTTTGTACTTAAAACAAATTTGGGGTTTCCCCTAGGGCTGCAATCAAGTCAAGCTTTTATCAAGCAACTCGAGCTCGAGCTCGAGCTTGGCTCGATCGAGTCAAGCTTTTATCAAGCTCAAGCCCAAGCTCAAGCCCTAAAATTAGCTCGAAATATTTAACAAGCCAAGCTCAAGCTTTGGATAGCTTGGCTCGAGCTCGTATCAAGCTTTAATATAGATATTTTCATATAAATTTCATATAAGTAATTAGGAGCAAATTTGGTTATTAAGCTAATTATAATTTATAAGGGCTTAGTTCGTAAATATTGGATAATGTATTATAGAAACCTTTAACCCTACCAAACGTCCAAATGATTTGTATTCTAATAATCTAATCTAAGCGTCTCCTCAATCTCCTCCACTCATTCAACCACCAACTCCAAAGTTTCTCTCTTTTTTTTCCAGAAGTATTCGTAAGTTCAGTTATCAATTTATCATTATCAAGATTTTTAATTTAATAATCTTAGATGTTGCATCATCAATCTATATTATATACATGTATCTGTGTTTTTTATCTTGCCATTATTAAGTGTTGGCATCATCAATCTATTTAAGCAAGTATTCCATATGTAAATATTTACGCAAGTATTACTTAATATTGTGTTGCTACTGTTGCTTACTTAAAATACATATACTTATTGTTGAGTTTAGCAATTGAGTAAAATATTTTTGTATTAATTCAAGCTTTTCAAGCCAAGCTCAAGCTTTGCTCGAACCTACTCAAGCCAAGCTCAAGCCTGGATGATGAAAGCTTGACAAGCTATCAAGCCAAGCTCAAGCCTAGTGTTTTTCTTTCAAGCCAAGCTCAAGCCTTGTTGAGCTTGAGCTCGGCTCGACTCGATTGCAGCCCTAGACTTTCCCCTTACACTTATCTTTTGCGAAATACCTTTGGATGAAGTTAAGACTAAGCCAAACAACAAAATAAAGTATTTTCACCATTTAGTTTTGAAACATGATCTACCAACAATAAAAATAAAGCATGCATACGGAAACAAATAACAATCAAACAAATAAAAATCACATAAAGCATGGGTTGCCTCCCAAGAAGCGCTTGTTTTTGTTCGAGTCACGAGCCTGACTCTACCCTTATTTAAAGGAAATAAGAGAGGTTTTCCCTACACTTAGGATTAAGTGCGGGTGAAAGTAGCAATACACACCCTTAGGGTGGAAATATGCCTCGTGAGGAAAGATTGGTAGATAAATTATATGCTCAAAGGGGTGTGCTCCTATCATCATAACCTTACCTAGTTCACTTTGGTCAATGGGTGAGTTGAAGTTTTTTCCTAAAAAGGGATCATCTTCTATCAACTTTGAGAGACTCCTAGTTGGGAATCCATCTTGACCTAATAAACCTGGTTTAAACCCATAATGTTTCTTATGATCAATCATGAATGGGTGATGTAAGTATGTAAGGTCATGTTCCACTCCTATATTGGCTTCCTCTCTACATGGCTTAAATTCTACCATCTTTATCCTAAGACTACCCGGACTATATTGTTTGATGGGTGGATCGGGACCTATTTCAATTCCTAAATTTTCATCCAAGGATGGAAGATCAGGTAACGGTTTTGGTTGAAGCTCCGGTTCATCAAAACTAGGAACTTCCCTAGAACTAAGAGTAAGGTTATCATTATAAGTATTCAAACCTATATCCTCTAGTTGTATTTGGTTCAAAGGTTCTACCTCAATTGGGATTCCTAAAGTCTTTTCTGCTTCATCCGAATAAGTCACGGGCGATGTGTATTCCTCAAATGATGGTAGGACTTGTGGGGTACTTGGTTGGCTTAGATTTTCAACTCTATCATTCATCTTATCAAGATTACCAATGTGCTCAGCTTGTATTGTGGTGAAATCAAACCACTTCATGCACCCGATTATCTCATCTATACGCTTATCCCCAAACAATCTTCTTGCTTGTTCCCTTAAACTTGCTATCAATTGATCTGTAACAACGTTTGTTGTGTTATCCATTTTTTTGGCAAGTATGGCACAATTCTCTATGGTTTCTCATGCTTCATTAACACTTAATCCCCAAAGGTCCCCATCTGCGGCATGGTCAATGTCCATTTTGGTATAGTGGTCGACACGATGGTAAAATATTTCAATTTGGGACCACATATCGAAATTATGATGAGGGACTTTTCGGAGTAAATATTTAAAACGAGCCCATGCATCATAGATAGGTTCATCCTCATGTTGTTTAAACATCAAGATGTCATTTGGAGTGGGTGAATTTCGTGGTTGGTAGTATGGTAGATTCGCGTTCTCTATAACGGCTAACGGAATAGTCAATGGAAAGGTTTTTACAAACAAAGACACAAAGAAAAGATACACTAAAAAACTATAAAAATAAAAATAAAATCTTACTAGAACGGAATCTAGCAAGTAGACCTAATAAAAAGAAATCATAACCTGGATAATAACTATTCCCTGGCAGCGGCGCCAAAAACTTGATGCGTAGGGATTGCACCAGGCTTTACCTCTCAAGGGATCTCGAGAAGCTTACAACCCCCACCAGCCAGTGTACCTGATCGATGTAGTATAGTATAATGACAAGTACCGGGGGATTGATCGTTCAGCTAGGAATAGTGTCGCTAGGATTAGAAAACCTAAAGACTAGGTCTAGAGATGAGGGATGATTCTTTTTGTATTTTTATATTTTTTAGAAAGCAAATTAAAATCTCAGGTTTTGAAGGAGTTGGGCGGAATTAGTTGCTAGTCAACTAACCCAATACTAAGATGCAATCAAAATAAAATACTAGAAATAAAAATAAACTAATTTAAACTAAAGTTGTGAGCAATATGTGGGAGAAATGTGTTTACTTAGATTTCACTATTCCCTAGATATCTTTTACACGTTAATTACTTGTTATAGTTGCGTGGATGACGGATTGTATTCCTTAATACCATTCATGGGGTGGCGTACTTACTTCCCCAATCCTATGAGTGCCTACTTCACTCCTATGTCGAGCCGGCTAAGAAGCTCCTAACATGGGATCATTAGAATTTACTCATGCATTAAATACAACCAATAAAACCTAGTACACATCGGTTCATGTTTCCTAAGACGTTCAGGCATGTTACACAATGGAGATCTGCCAGTTTTCTTAAGCCTAACATTGAAATCATTCATCCAATACAACCATAAACAAGTAATCAACACATAATTAACATCTAGGTTTCATTAGATCCAAGCAAACACAAGATAAATCTAGCCTATCATGTTGAAATTAAGACAAGCACAAGATATAGACAACCAACACATAGACATATTGATTGAATTAAGAGAAGACTTATCTCAATAGCACATGAAAGGATTGAAGGGGTGAAAACCCTTGAAAATACTGTAAAATATGAGCTAGGGTTCACAAAGTTCGGCCCTAGGGTTTCTCCACACAAGTTCCTTTTTAATGAATGAAAAATAGAAAACTATATATATAGTTTAGAAGGTGACGGCGTCAAGAACAAATGTCTGACGCCGTCATCTCGCCGCCAAATAGTTCCTCGGACTGCCTAGATCTGGGTCTGACGCCGTCATGTGTACACCTTATGCAGGCCGTCATGATTTTAACTCTTGACGCCCTTGGTGTGACGCCGTCAGGTTTGCACTGGGTTGTCACCACTTTTACTCCTGACGCCGTCAGGGTCTTCCTCGTGACGCCGTCAGGTACTGTTCTCAGCATGGAAAATTAAGTCTTTGGCATTTTCTTCACTTTTATGCTCAAAAAACGTCCGAATTGCTTCCTTTTCCAGATTTCACTCCCAAAGTACCTAAAATCACAAAATGAACGATTTAGGGTAATATTTGATCAAATAAATTCAATTCCGGGCTTAAATGACCCCCTAAAAGTGGTTCATTTTCCGCCTCATCAACAATCAATGCTTTCCATCATCCCTGAAAACCCATGCGTATACTCGTGGTGAGTATATATTCTTTCAGGGTCAGAATATGTGGCTTTCGCAAAAACTCAGAACCATATAACTCCATGATAGCCTTGTAAAACTTACGGAGACATTCACGGGCTGTTGTTGCAGCCACTTGCATATACTCATCAAGAGAATCAGGAACGACTACATATCCCAATTGACGAATTGCCGCATTACACTTGACAAAGGGGAAATACCAAGTACGCCCCTGCAATCAGGAGTTTGTTGAAAATAAGGAGAATAATCGGTTATCTCTTGAACAATTTGTAAGAATAGTTCTCGGCTCATTCGGAACCGCCGACGGAATGTTCTTTCGCCAAACACCGAGTTTTCGGAGAAGTAAACCGCCACTAAACGATTATAAGTACCCTCATCGTAGGGGTGGCAATTCGGTTCGGGTTCAGGTTAGCGGGTCAGAAAACCCTAACCCGAACTTGACCCATTTAAATCATCGGGTCAGCTAGGTCAACCCTAACCTGTTTAAACGTAACCCGAACCTGACCCATTAAACCCGTATATATACTTGGGTTGACGGGTTAAATAGGTTACACGGGTTGAATAGGTTAAACGGGTTTCGGGTTATACAAAAGTTAGCACATTACACGAGTTAAATGGGGTAAACGAGTTAGCGGGTCGACCCGTTTAACACATTTAACCTGTATAATTAAATATAAATAAGTTTTAATTTAAGAAAAAACAAATCTTAAACGAGTTGGCGGGTCGACCCGTTTATTTTATTCCCAACCCGAACCTAACATCTACACTATATATAATGTAGGAATGAATCTCTCTCCTCTTAGTCTTAAAATTTAAGGGTAATTGCATATATATCCACTAAAACTTGCATATTTGCATATTTCCCCAAAACATGCTTAAACATTATTGTACATTATGCATTTAAAACTTGTATTTTGAGGAATATGCCAATATACAAGTTTCAGTGGGTATATATGCAAGTCCCCCAAAAATTATGACTTACAAGCCATAATGCTTATTGTACAATACACAAAGCACTATTAATGATCTTTCTCATCAATCTTAATTTTAAGACATACAAGTCTTAAAGCTTAATGTACAAAATACAAAGCACTATTAATGCATATTTAATGTAGTCAATTAATTAACGGACCAATAAATACAATTAATGACGTTATTAAAACACCCCTTACATAAGAAATATAAATTATCAAGCATATTGTACAACTATCTTAAACACAATTCTTGCATTAAATGTCACTAATACAAATAATAAAACACATTATATATATATATATATATATATATATATATATATATGCAAGCCCGAACAGACACGGGCCAAACGTGTTAATGTTATACGAATCGCTTTAAAAAAGACCAAAAAGACGAAATAAATTCCTTAAACGTAACACCCAATTATATTTAAAAAAATTAAATATATTATACGTTTTTCTTTAAAAACGATTGTAATGTTCTACAATTGAGAGAAATTATGCATGTGTTAGTGCCATTCAACCTTTCAATAGGCAATACATGACCATTTTTAAAAAAATGCGAGGGCAAAATATGCCCACATCATTTACAAATTAGCCTATTTTTTTTTTTTTTATTTTGTGCACAAATTACCGCCTCTAATAATTATTATCACAATTGTATAATTAAAAACATTGTCATTAGTTAATTAGTTAAAATACGTCACATGCAATTCTTGATATAAATAAATTTATTATATAAAAACATAATATACTAAAATACATGATTTACCAAAAATAGTTATTTCAAGTGCCCGCCGCTGCAACGCGCGGATACCCTGCTAGTGTTTAATAAACGGGTTAGATATGTCGACCCAAACCTGACCTAAAATCTATTTAGCTCGACTCGAACCTGTTAATTTTCGTGTTGGTTTCAGGTCGGGTTTCGTGTCGGGGCATAAATTGCCATCCTACCCTCATGATCCCTAAATAAATAGTTTCGTCGAACTTTTGGCAGTGACGCTTGGTACTCGTCCTAGGCAAACTGCCGCAAACTCGCTCATAACTTCTTTATCGTTGTCGGAAGACGAAGAACCAAAAAATAGCTCGTAAGACATAATTAAGAGAATGTGTTTGAAGGTGTTGAGAGAATTATTGTTTGAATTGTGTGATTAGAATTGTGTTTAAGGTTGGTATTTATAAGGTTGTAAAAGTGGTAAAGTTAAAAAAATAAAATAAATAAATAAATAATATATTTAATATAATTAATTCAAATGGTACAAAATTTGTGAAGTTTGTGTGTTTAAATGTCGGTCGTCTACACGTACTAGTTCGTCCAATTTGCCATCGACGACCGATCACGACCGAAACCCCACACTAAGGACGACCGATCACGATCAACGCCGACCCACAAGATCGACCGATCCACTGTGGGCAGCTAACATCAACCAAATCTCATCGTCTGCTTTATAGCATCAACCAAAATTTTCAATATTGATTAAGAAATTATTATAAAGAAGGCTTCATAATCATATGACTGTCATCGTGTATCGTATTGGTTGGAAGATAACCAATTAGCCAAAAGCATCTTGAAGCTTACCAAGTGATCAACAATATATTAACCAACATGAATTTTTTTATAACAACTAACTCATCCTAAATGGCAGAGAATATCTTGAACAAAAAATGTACAAATACATGTTAAAAAAGTGTCTTGTCAGCTCTAATGAGGTCATAGGTCAATAGTTAATTGCTTTCTGAAAGTATAAAATTAATTTTAATGCTAAACATTTCTACAATATGTCTTACTCATGAGATCCTGTCAAGTGGCAAAATTGATGGTTTAAATACAGAGAAAATGAGTGAGAAAAAATTAAATAATATTATTGTTAGTATAGGAGGATTTGTAAGATAAAAATGTAGGAATGTTTAGCGGAGCTCATTTTTACGTGCTAATAATAAACTGTCATTGGACAAAACTTTAAACTTTAAAGAATGAAAATAAAAGAGTAACGTAGAAACATTTTGCTTGCAATTTGTGTGAAAAAAGTGGATGAGATCTGAAAATACGCAAAATGTGTGAGATATGAAACATGGGACATGACACTTCTTTTACACGTGGCATTAAGATTCCAATGAAAGCAAGAAGGGGTCAGTGGTGTTTGGCAGTCGGTGTTTTACACATGTACAGTTGTACACTTTTTAAGGTTAAAATGTACTACGTACTTTTTTTCTTCCAAAGCATTTTTGTCATCTTGAAAATATGAAATGTCATTTCTGTTAAAAAAAAATTGTTGACTATCTCACACTTTTTTTAGTTAATACACAACTTAACATTCCTAACTAAATGATAGGTAAAGTTTTATTGTCAATTTCATTGTACAAGATCGCATTGTGTTAAAGGAATTTTGGTTACGATGTGTCGAAGATGCGTACGTTATTTTATTTGTGATGATATAAAAATAACTTACAAATCAATTGAAAGTTATTTTAACATTTTGAATATTAGATTTTGTCTGTTGTTCTAATACATACATATCGAGTGGATTTTGAATATTACTAGTACTAGTCGGATACCCGCGCACAGCTGCGGCGAAAAATATAGTAATATGGTTAGTAAATGAATTGCTAGCCCGACTCTCCCCGCAATTCCCTACCCGCTTAGTTAATTCGTTTCACAACACTCCGAACGTATATGTGTTTGTTTGGGTTTTCCGTAGCTTTCTCGTGACATTATTATTACCGTATTTAGAAAGATCCTCGCAATCTCTTTCACGTTAAACACTCACCCAAAAGTATATGATTTTAACGAATCAAGATTGTATTGATTGAAATAAAGGTTAAAGTTGTAAAATTTTGAATAAAAAACACTAAAAATCTACAAAACAAAAAACTTGTAAAAATATATCAAAATGGATGTTGAATTAAAGAGCACAAAATTTTAGAAAATATGGTGAAATTAGATAACAAAAAAAATAAATAGATAAAAAGATATTTCAATTTGAAAATAAAGGTGAATTTTACATGTCACCTTATTATTAGAGCTCCTTATCTTAATTTTTGGTTAGGAGTTAGGCTTGGAGTTAGTTGAGAAGTGACACATGTCACCTCATGATTGGAGCCCCTTATCTTAATTTTTGGTTAGGAGTTAAGCTTGGTTTATCCATGCATTATATAGTAGTATAGATAAGATATGTTAAGGAAGGTAGAAGTGGGGAGGGACATGGCGGCCACACTGTATCGAGTGGATATTCTTGTCTCAATTATTAATAATAAAGTGTCTTCTTGCAAGCATTATTTGCTTATTCATTAGGGATATTCGTGTGATATCATAGCAAGAAATACAGATGAGTTATTGATATTGTATAGTAGGGCTGAGCAAACGGACCGGATCGACCGACAAAATCGATCGGATCGGACCGGACCGACCACATTTGGTCCGGTCCTCGGTCTAAGCTTTTTGGCTAATTCGGTCCTCGGTCCGGTCCGGTCCGGACCGACCAAAAACCCGAAAAAACTTGCTAAATCTTGCCTAATTGGACCGGACCGACCGGACCGAGACCGGACCGACCACATTCGGTCCGGTCTCGGTCTATGGTTTTTCCGGTTCTCGGTCTTCGGTCCGGTCTGGTCTTGGTCGGTCCGGTCCGGTTTTTGGACCGTGATCACCCTTATTGTATAGCGGTTTCAGCTCAAAATACCCAAAAACCATACACTCGACACAGGTCCAAGACAAGTCGCAAGAGTAAAAATCATTATGCTTTGCCTGAAAAGCAAGTTTCCAGGCTTGACAGCAAGCAAACCAAGCCTGGATAAACATATAAAGGCAGAGTTTGGACTGTGATCTTATCCCAAAGCGATGTTAAAACAGACAACATGTGTCATTGCCTCATTTGCATAGACGTAGTGCTGTGAATATCAAGATGATACGTGATATCGCGCATGGAATATTCCATGCACCTAGCAAAGCCAGTGATGTCACGCCACATGTCATTCTTGTCTCCCTCATTGAATGGTAACCACATAGACCATCCTCACCCATCGGATCACATTTATGGGCGACACAAAACCCTAAATGCATCCTTATAAATACCGATCTCATTCCCACAAAATGGACCAAGTCACAAATAGTGAAGCTAATCAATCTTCACACACAAAACACACACTCTATTTACCTTAACTCTTGACTACATCATAACTTAGGGTCCTTACCAAATGTATGAAACCAAATGTACGATTATCCTCACTCTAATTACGTACCATATGTAAACATGGCGTCATCCGTGTTATACGCAACATAACAAAGCTTTCATTTTTTCGGTCACCGAAAAACTTTGTTTTACCCAAAAATTTTGTTATTTTTTGTCAAAAATACAAACAAAGCTTTTTTTACCGCGAAAATCTTCATTTTTCGGCATTAAATTCACAGATCTAAACTATTATTTGTTACAGAACATGAAAACCTTCATCTTATCACGTTTGTCATAGGAAAAACTTTCATCTCATCATCTTATTTCAACAAAATCTATGTTTTCACATCGACAAACTTCGTTTCACAAAAATGTCGGATTCACAAAACCAACACACACCATTACTGCCACCACCACTCGAACCTGATTTCTCTGGTCTAATTAGCACCATCGATATTACACACATAGAAGAGGGTCGGGCAACTCTAACTCAAAACAATCACAACGTCATGTAACATCAATGCCAATGAACACACTTTCCATTCAATGGTAGCATATCTGGAAAGGATGATGCGGGAAAATCTATAAACAAATCAGGGAGGACAACAATCGCAAGTCATTAATGCAAATCTACAGACACTCACTAATCCTGCACTACCTCAAGTGCAACAACACCCACGAGTCAATTACAATGATATACCACTACAACAAATGCATCTGCTAATGTATCAAGAAACTCAAGGCAGACCAGTGCAATTCAATCAACAATCCATATACCTAGGACATAACGCATGCCTATATACCAGCATACACAAGCAACCATCACTCTCATGTCCACTAAGGCTCAGACCACACAACATAAGGTCTCGCTATGGGATGACAAATGTGTTGGGTAAAAGTGAGGGGTGAAATTACAAACAACTAGTCCAAATGTCCCTAAGCACCTCCGTGCTTTGGAAATAGAAAGGCATTAGTTCGTCAAATGGACCGAGGAATATTTAAAAAAAAAGTTTCAATGTCATTATTGGGACACCATCAGATACACCTGGCAATAAGGCTAAGAACAACTTCAATGAGGACACAATGTCCACGGGGAATAAGAAGAATAACATTTCTTTGGAAACGTTCGACTCCCATGCCAACAACTCATCTCAGGCAAACAACTTTCAGTCTGGGAAAACTCAGGAATAGATAGTTAATTCTATGAAAGACAACAACATATGGGATCTGATTTATTTATCATACTTGAAGGTTTATATTCTTTTGTTTCCGATTTAATTTGGAAGTTTTGAGTTGTTGTTTAGGTGTTTGTTTTTGATAGTTCAGGTTGATTTGTTGATTTGATTAAATTATGAATTATGGTTGATGACAAGAAGAATGATAGGGCATCTAGTAGTGGTTCTGCTGATGGACTTACGGTAGTGACTCGAACTACATATAGCAAGCTTGATAGATCCAACTTCTTTACATGGAGCAAAACCGTTCGTATCTATCTACGCAGTATCGGAAAAGCCTCTTATATTAAAGATGATCCTCCTACAGATGGAACTAAGGATCAATGGCTGCAGAATGATGCTCGGTTGTTCTTGATGATTAGGAACTCTATCGAACCATCCGTCATACCTTTACTTAATCATTGTGAGTATGTAAAGGAATTGATATATTATCTGGATTTTTTGTATTCGAGACAGAAGAATATCTCTCGGATATATAGTGTGTGTAAGGCTTTTCATCATGGGGAACAACAAGACCAATACTTACTGCTTATGTTATGGAATTCCAAAAAATGTATGAGGAATTAAATTCTCTTCTTCCTATAAGTGCTGACGTGAAAGTGATGCAAAAGCAAAGAGAACAAATAGTTGTAATGAGCTTTCTAACCAGCTTGCGACCGGAAGTTGATTCTCTTAGATTCAATTTTTGAATGAGCTAGAGGTTCCATTTCTTAAAGACACATTTGCTCAAGTTATTGGTAATGAGACTCTCTAGTCTCCTCATACATTGGCTTATAGTAGTTGACTCCTCCCAAACCAACCAGTCAGCCGTGTGCAGCTGTTAGGCCCACCTGGGAGAAAGTGCAAGTTAATATTGACCGTGGAAATATAGGGAAATCCCCGGATCGTTAAATCCCAACGAGATTGAAATTGTATTTGTAAACGGATAGGAAAGTGAGTGGTACTGAGGACAGTAACAAAGATGATTTGAGGGTTGATTATACTACTGATTGCTTGATATTTGGAAAATATAAAACTATAACAAAAATACAGATATAAGCAAAAAAATCAGGTAATCAGATATCAGACAGAGAAAAAGTGGTATTTAACAAGTTACAAACTACAGGGGGTAAAAATGAAACTTTTGAAAACTTAATATTAAAGAAAATAGAAAATGAAATTTAAACTATGAAAATGATTATTATAATATTTAATTACTATTTAATTAATAAAACTAATTAAAATCTAATTTAAAACTTAATTTAAATTAACTAAATATTACAACTATTACAAATAAACCTAAAAACTTATAACAATAATTTCTAAACCTAAATAAGAACTTGAAGAAAGTATAAAAAATGAAAATAAATATTTTTGTCTTTTTATAAGTATTTTATTAATTATAAACTATTTAACTTATTTAAACTATTTTAACTATTTTAAATTACTATTAATACTAAATTACCTTAGAAAATTATGATAAAATTTATAAAACTATTTAAACACTACAGGAATACTACAAAATTATAAAAACTTGCTAAAAATTATATTTAAGCTAATTGACTAATTAATTACTTATTAATTATTTTAAAGCTAATTTAATTAATTTAAATAAGAAAATTATAAAATGAACAGTAGAAATTATGAAACTATTTTTTTAAAAGTCTTAACTACTTTATAAAACTTAGGAAAAATATAAAATTCTACTTTAGTTGATTAAAATTAAAGAAATCTATTTAATTACTAATATTTCCTATTTAATTATTTAAACTAATTTTAAATCTAATAAATAGTAAACTGCTTAGGAAAATTCTAATAAATTTATTTTAACTACTTTAAGGTACTAAGTAATTTATAAAATTATAAAATTTGACAAGTGCTTATTAATAAGCTAAAATGAAAATTAATTAGATAATTTCTATTAAATAGAAGCTATCACTATTTTTATGTTTGCTTTTTCTGGTTTTTCTTTTATAAAACTACTTAAATACTTAAATAATGAAACTTTAATAAAGACAACTACTTTAGAACCTTGAAATAAGCACTGAGAATGCTTATAAGCTTATACAGTTGACTATGGTTGACTAAATTAAGAATTAAGCTAAGCTGAGGTTATGTGGGGTCCACTATGGTGAAATCTAGTTTACCTAAGTTACTTACACCTAATTAAGCTAAATATGGTGAGATAAGCTCCTAGGATAATCTGGAAATCCCAAATAAGCACTTGCTTATTTCTCTTCTGACTCAGAAATGGGACAGAGATTGGGGACAATTTAAGGTGGGGTCCACTAATCTATAGGTCAAACTAATGGTCAAGGTTTGAACCTGGGTAGGAGGGGGTTGTCTAAACTAAATTTTAACCACTGGGGTCCACTAATGAGGGTTGCAGCCACCACTAAAGTTGGTGGTGTGGTGGTGGTGAGCTGATGCAAAGGGTAGTTTTTGTTCCCTGCAGTTGTGTTCCAAGGGTTGTGGGGTCCACAAGAGTAAAATAGGGTTCAAGCTAAGCCTAGGGGTTCAAAGATGGGTTGTTAAGCTACACAATAAACCAAGAAGCTAAGCTTATGGATTCCTAATAAGCTCTGAGTGAGCCTTCAAAATGGTGATCATATATTGAGTGCTCAGTATAGCTTGTTTTACAAAGGTCACAAATTTGATCCTAAAAACTATCCTACAATAAGCTAAAAGCTAAATTAAGCCTAGATGTGATAAGCTGGTGTATTAAGCTACAATTAAGCTAAATCCTATGATGTGGGGTCCACTGATAAGCATACAAGAGGTCTTGGTGTTTCACCTAAAACCTGTGCACAGGGCAATGTTTTTGCCCTGCAAGGTACTTTGGTTGAGCTTTTCTTGCTTAATAAAAATCTTAAAAATGAACTAGATGTGGGAAACTAAAGTTAAACTGGTAGGTTATACTCACAACAAATTTCAAGTTCCAAATCACAACACAAAATTCATGAAAATTACTACCATTTTGATGAAAATCTGAGGTATGCACTTTGACTATTATTGAAATTAACTACTAATTTGACTTTGTTGAATTTCTAACTTATCTTACTGATTGATCATGTCATATTAAGCTATACTAAGATTGAAATAAACTAAATTACTAACTTGTGAGTAGATTTGATGAGTTATGGACTCAAATTCCACCACAGTTAACTGTGGTGATGAAATGAGTTTGATTTTGACTTTTTGTGGTTTAAACCTAAACTTTTATGCCTTAATTTACCTAAGTGATGCTACTGCAAACTATTGAAACACAGATAATCACCAATTGACAATAAGAGCTCAGCTCAAAAGCTTATTCCAAACACCCTCTAATCTAGACTGTTTTGAGATTTAATTAGCTAAGGGCTATAAGAGCTTATTCTAATGATCCAACATGACTTGTTATGATATATCAGATGTAATTAAGCACTTAGAAACAGATAATGACCACAAATTCACACTAATGCTAATTATACTAAGTTGACTGTGAACTTTTGATTATTTAGTAACTATTAATTCCAACATACAAGGTATTAATTTAAGGTTATATTATAACTATATAAGACTGAATAAGTATGAAACAACTAAAAAATAAGCAATGAACAAAGTTACACTACAAAGACAGTTATGAGAATTTTGAGAACTTACAAAGTTGCTTTCCTGCTTGAAACCAAGAACCAAGAACTCCTATTTCCTCCCCTGAGGATCTAACCAATACTCCAAGCTGCTTTATGCTTCCCATTCAGCTTTGAATCCCAGATATCAAGAACAAATGCCACAGTTGACTATCATTGACCAAATTTGTATTTTGTGAGATTTTTATATTAAGCTGATTAGTAAGTTACTAAAAGCTGTATTGAGCTTATGGGAGCTTATATGAGCTTATTCAATCCATATAACCAAACAGTAACAAGTACAAAGCTTATTGAGATTCTTAATATGAAATTGAAAATTGCATTTACTAAGATAATAATACAAACTTGCTTTTTATTAACTTAAAAGATCACTGGTACACTGAGAACACTTAAACTGAAACTTGAAAGATTAAAATTACACTTGAACTCTTTAAAACACTAATACGACATACACTTTTAAAATTAAAACTAGATATCATACTCCTCTGCTTCTCTTTATCTTTATAGGCTTCAATTAGGTTTAGAAATATCTTCTGAGCCTTTCCCACTTCATCTGAGCCATCCATTATGTCCAATTGATCAAGACCGTTTAAATTCACTTTTGGCGCCAAAGTCCTCCAAGTTAACTTGGAGGCTACGTTCTTCAATTAAGGATAATTGGGAGTATGTGGAGGTGTCAGGAGACAAAGTGGAGGGTTTTTAGGACAAGTTGGTGCTTTATGGAAGAAACAGAGGTTTAGATGTAGTTTGGAGTGAAAAATTGTGGAGAAGGCATTAAATGCCTATGTGGTTTGATGTGTGAGGTGGAAAGGAGGTGAGGGTGAGTTGTATTGGTGAGGTGGAGGTGCAAGGTGGCACAAAACCACCTGGTATGGTGGTTTCAGGTGGTGGCGAGGGCGGTGAACAGTGCAGGCGGGATTGGGGTGTTTGACTGGGGTCAACGCCTGGTATTATTAAAAGGGGTGGTGGACTGGGCTTATGAATGGGCTAGGGGTGTGTGTGGGCTGGGTAATTAAGTTGGGTTGGATTTGGTTTTGGATTGTTTTAAATAAAAGGGTCCGGATTGGTTAAAATGTAAACAAGGACCAAAAATGTAAATTTGGCAAAGTTGAGGGGCTGTTATTGTGATGCTCCCAAAATATTTTAAAGGACTTAACTTGCCAAATATGATAAACCAAGGACCAATTTATTTATTTTTCCATTTAAAAACATCCAGGGACCTTTTCTGTAATTTTTCAAACTCCAGGGACTTTTATTGTAAATTTGGATTTTTAAGGGACTAAACTTGTAATTTCCCAAAAGTTATTCAAATTGTTCCAAATTGTCAATCATGCATAGTACAAGGGTATATTTTGTAAATTTTCCAGTTTTGAATACCCAGGGACCATTTTTGCCAATTTTGTAACTTGAGGGGTAAAAGTTGCCAGTTTGTGTAAACTTTCATCCAGGGATCCTTTGTGAATATTTTGGGTTTCCCAAGGACTTAAGTTGACTTTTTATTTATTTTAAACCTTCAGGGACTAGTTTTGTCAATATTTGAAACTTGAGGGACTGAAACTGCCAATTATGCAAACTTTGTACGTTTTTCATTTGTTTTTGCATATTTTGTATTTGAAACATATAAAACACACTTCTAAGATATTTTAAGTATTATGATGCATTTTTGAGTGTTTTTGTATGTTTTGGCAGTTCAGATTGGTACAAAATGATGAGTATTTAGACACTCATCAGTAGTGCTCTTGTTAATCGTAGTGATTTCAAGGTGGTTTTGGGAATGGTCATAATGACCGAGTTGGTGATTTTCAAGGTTTTAATTCTGAGGAGGTTGAGTGTTATTATTGTCATGAATTAGGGCATACTACACTTAACTACAAGAAACTCTTAGCTAAGTAAAAGGGTCCCTCTACACGTACTTTTGTCACCTACGATGAAACGGTCACCATTTATGCCGAGGAATATGCTTATCTTAAAGGTTTTGTGAATGCGAATTCATCAACTGTTGCCACTATTGCTGGGACAAAATCTGTGAAGGCATATGGTGACCAATAAGATTGTATCTGGTGACCAAACAGATTATTGGTCTTAAGTAATTTGTTACCTTTTGTGGATGATTTAGTTTTTGGAGTTCTTTCTGGTTAGATGAGACATGTCATGACAGGTTGCTTCGTCTTTTGGAAATTTTGGTTAATTGAGACCCGAGTTCAGGTTACTAGACCCACTGGTTGCTTTGGATTTTGGATTTGTGTGTTAGTTGAGACCTTTCGGTTGCTTCGTATTTTAGTTCGATCCGAAGTGAGACCGATTAGTTTTGTGTTTGTTGAAGATTTGAATTATTGCTTCAAGGATGACTTTTGCTTATTATTTTTGGGTTTTATATTTGTAACAAGTTGGGCATCATCAATATCTATGCTCACCTTGAGGGGGGATGTTAAAGTTAGCAACAAGGGACATGCCCATTAGTTAGCCTAGCTTAACCTTCAAGCTAAGCATGCCTTATTTATACTATCATGTAATCTCAATTTTAATCAATTCAATAAAACCATTAATTAAATATCATTGTTCATTTCTGATTACACATGAGAGAATTGTTCTTTAGTTGGGGGCGACTAGTGAAGGGGTTTAGGAGAGTGCGTATGAAAAAAAAAGGGTATTTAAGAGAAATTAGAACATGCTAAATCACAGAGTCTATGGAAGGCGTCCCATTCAGAACTTATTTGGCCCATTTAACACACTTTTTTTTTCTACCAAACAAAATCACCTTTGACCGATTCAGTTTTTAGCAATGAATTATTTTATTAAGTGGCTAGCAAACACATCATAAGTAACTCAACATATATATGCTCGTAAAACAGTTGTACTTTTGCGACTTTGGACTTATTTGAGCTCGGTGATAACACAATATACTCATAGAGTCCTAGATGGAAATATATTTGAGACGCCACCCAAATGATGTCTTAGATCCTTAACAATGAAGAAAGTGTAGATGATTATGAAAAATACCTGAGACACCCTTTAAATTAAGGGTGAGCAAACGGACCAGATGGACCGGACTGACCGACAAAACCGACCGGACCGGATCGAGACCGGACCGATTACATTCGGTCCGGTCTCAGTCTAGGGATTTTCATAATTTCGGTCTCGGTCCGGCTTAAAAACTATTTGGACCGGGACCGGACCGAACCGAGATCGAACCGACCACATTCGGTCCGGTCTCGGTCTAGGATTTTTGCCGGATTCGGTCTCGGTCCGGTCCGGTTTTTAGACCGTGAGCAACCCTACTTTAAATGCCATCTCACATAAGTTTCTTTCACTTGAAGATGTTCTAGACAAAATCAACTACTCGATTGACAAGCATAGCTTTTATAGCTGCTTTATCTGCCTAAAGTTGTGTAGACGTTGTCAATGATCTAAACCCACTTGTTTACAGAGTTAAAGCCTTTTTGATAACCATACCGTAACACATTTTATAATTCATAGTGTGCTTAATTACACAAAATTCTAATTACTTTTAACTTTTTAACAATAAGCCTCACAGATAAAGCCCAAAAAACTAGCCCACTTAAGACACAATTCTGAATTCTCGACCCAAACATCTAAACTGAATCTCAACCGTTAGATTTTAAATTAAGACAGCGGTCCACCGTAAGGTAGATACACTCACACACAGAGAATCACAGCGCTTGTTTGTTAAAGTTTGTAACAACCTATAATCGTCTAACTGAACCCTAACGACTCTGGCGGCCGGATCTACCACATTTTCAACGGTAATCTATCAACTTTTAAATTGCTAATTATACCAATTTATTTACATATATGTTATAATCTTCACGTTTACCGTTTAAATTAAGTTAGGTTAAATTTGTTTCACTTGTGATTGAGTTTAGCTATTTGATTATGAAATTTGTAAATTTAGGTTTAGGTTTGGTTAATTAGGTGGAAAAAATTTTGTTTTATGAACGATTTTTTCATCGCAACGATATGTAGATTAATGAATTATTAATAGTAGTGTACTTTAGCTATTATTTGATTTTGAATTTGTAACTTTTTTATGCTGTTATGTTTCTGATATTATATATGTCTGAATTCATGTTTAAATTAGGTAGAGTTCCTGTAAATTGTGAAAATTAATTATTAAATGCTATATGAACAATCTTTTCTATACTGTTTAAATTAGGTTAAGACTCGATTTTTGAATTTACGTTTTAATTGTTATGTGAACGATTTTTTTTATCGCATCGTTATGTAGAGCAGTGATAAGCCGTAAGATTTTGAATATTTGTAAGATAGAGTGTTTATTTATCTATATGTTTATGTTAAGTTAGGGTAAAATTTGTTTCTTTAAATTCATATCGGATTGTTATATGAAAGATTTTTTATTTTTATTGCAAAATTCATGATACCTTGGTGCTATTCTTACAAATACTTGATCACAACACTTGTTATGTTTATGGCATTGCTATCTTGTTGAGTCTTGTTTTCGGTTTTGAGTTTCTTGTAATTGCTTTCTTACCAGAAATAATGAGTCGATCCAGCAGAACGTTGTATGTTGGTAATCTTCCTGGGGATATCCGCGAGCGGGAAGTGGAAGATTTGTTTTACAAGGTGAATTGCTTGGCTTTGGCTCTAACTGAATGCGTTCGTTAATCTTTTATCTGAATTCGAACTGGTTTGATTATTGAAGCTAGATTGGGTTTGCCATCGACATTATTATAGCTTTTACATATACTATTTTACGAATTATACGATCATTGTAAAAAGTATTGAAAAGTTTCATACTTGAGGATTTTTTATGATTCAAGGAATTCAAATCAGTTTCCTGGATGAATAAGATGATTACGGGAATATCATCTCGGATATTGGAAGTTCACATTTTTGACTCAGCTGTTCTGTTGGAGGATATTACTTTTTCTTATTAGCGCATTCAAATATTACAAAGTGTATAAATACGATGGACTTTCAAAAAATTATGATGCAAGATGTATGCTTACAGTAAAAACTGATTTTATTCAATCGCATATAAATATTCGAATTTTTTTGTCAATGGTGCTCTAAAATGATATTCATAGTTTTCGTGGATGAAGCCTAAGGTTTATAAATACGAAGGGACTGTTAAAAGATTGATAATTACTTTAATGCTTTGAGAACGAGTTATGTTGTCTGAATTAAACATTTTGCGTATGTGTAATAATATATTGTTTTACTAACTGCAGTACGGTCCAATAGCCCGCATCGATTTGAAAGTCCCACCAAGACCTCCAGGTTATGCTTTTGTTGAGGTGAGTTTCCTTTTGCTGACATTTACACTACCACTTACGTATATCTTTCTTTTTTCCTGATTTGGTATGTTGTTCTTCCTGTAGTTTGATGAGGCACGTGATGCTGAAGATGCTATTAGGGGTCGTGATGGCTATGATTTCGATGGGCACAGATTAAGGGTTAGTTGCACATACAAGGCACACATATATATTTATTTGTTAAGGTGGAAATGGTAGTGACAGTCACCAATATAATGTTATTGTTATAATAGGTGGAACTTGCCCATGGTGGCCGCGGTAACTCATCTTCTACAGATCGTCATAGTCACGGCAGTGGTCGGGGTGCTCATGTTGGAGGAGTATCAAGACGATCTGATTACAGAGGTACAAATATTGGATTGAAATTTGTCTTTTTTATCTTGGTCATATGGATATATTGATCCCGTATATGTGAATTCTATGATGCAGTTTTGGTCACTGGGTTACCCTCTTCTGCTTCATGGCAAGACCTTAAGGTTGGTATCTTTTAAAACTTTAATTGGTGGTTTGTAACATTTGCACTCCATAATAAATCCTCTTGAATCTGTATTAACCACACTCTACTCACTCCGCACACCTCTGCCCAACCTGCTATAAGCTCAGCAATCTGCAATGTTAGTCAGGAACCAACACCATTGTATGCTAACGTCACTTAGTGCATGATACAGTTGCTAAAGTATTTGCCTTTTATCTGTCTAATTGCGAAAGTGAACTGGGCATTATTGCATCTGGATTTAACAATTTAGTTTTCTTTTGGGACCAAAGGTTTTTGTTTGCGCCATTTTCCTGCTAAAGTCTAAAATCTTGTAAGGTTTCTCATCAAAGCAGTTGTTGCACCATGAACAAAAGTCGAATATTGCCGTTATTTTATGATGAAACAAGTATTCTTATTACTAGTTGGAGGTGAATAGATGTTTCATTATGCATAGTTTTGGGTAACATTTGATTGAAAATGTTGAAAGGTATTTGGTCTGTCTGAACATTTTAATAGATTTTTGTTATGCTAAATCTCAATTTTTTTCAACGTTACATTTTTTCCTTCTACTACCCACTATATTAAGGCAGTGATGCATAATTTATTTGACTGAAGCGCTGTTTGGCTCACTTTTATTTTCCAGGATCACATGCGTCGAGCCGGGGATGTTTGTTTCTCTCAAGTGTTTAAGGAGGGTGGCGGTAAGATTATAATCAGATTGACAATTTTCTAGTAACACTGCGTGTTGGAAAAAATGTGGATATTGTTACTTGAGTAAAAATTCTGATATGTCATATAATTTATTGTGCAGGCACCACAGGGATTGTTGACTACACAAACTATGATGACATGAAATATGCGGTAATTGTTTCCCCCTGCTTTTCACCTTTTTTCTTTTGTCAAGTTACTGAGAAGAATTCTGGCTACTTGTGGTACTATGTAATGCTTACTAATTTTGTTCCCAGATACGGAAATTGGATGACTCAGAGTTTAAAAACGCTTTCTCTCGTGGAGTAATACGTGTATGATTTAAACTAAATAATTATGCTTAGCTGTTCTGTGTTGTACAGACATTTTTTTGTCATGCGATTTACCAAAACTACATGTGAACCACCTATAGGTGAAGGAGTATGACTCAAGTCGTTCGAGGAGCCGGAGCCGTAGCAGGAGCCGGAGCTATAGCCGTAGTCGCAGCAGGAGCCGAAGGTTCGGTCTTGTTTTATTTCACAGTTTACCTAAACTTATCGTGGAAGCTTCCTTGCTCTCTCATTGAACATTCTGTTCTTCTCTTATTTTAACTTGAAACTGCCGTTTTTTATATTCTTGAACAGCAAATCTCCAAAAGCAAAGTCTTCTCGTCGCTCAAAATCTCGTTCAAAGTCTGCTTCTCCGCGTGCTCGTTCAAAGTCTGCTTCTCCTCGGGCACGGTACGCATCCTAGGTTACTGTTTTACTTTTCTGTATATATATGTCTGCTAAAGTTCCTCACCCTATTCTCAACATCTTGTCATATCTCAATTTAATCTGACTTAATACTATATGGCGTTGGCGTCTCACTATCTTTGGGTGCTGAATTCTCTGCTATGTAATTAACGTGTCATCGTGCATGATAATAGTGCCATAGGAACTGGTTACCTATGTATCTCATATAGATGTCACTTATGTTACGATTTTTCTTGCACCTTTCTTCTTCGGTGTCTCATGATTCATGTTTTTTTTCAAGTTATTGTTGTCCAGATGTCTATACCCTACTATTGATAGTCTAGAATGTTTATCTAATTTTAGTGGTAGATATAGGTATATTCTGTTTAAGATTTTAAATGTTGATGGCTTAACATATCTGCTCTTGAAGTCTAGATCCTGGTTTGTTAGGCCACCCTTGTGCAGGGCCCACCTCACTCATCACTCAGTTGTACACGTGGGTAGATGAGCCACTCCCAGTGCCTCACGCATGAGGTGGGCAGCTGTTACGGGAGGCCTTAATAGAGTAAAAAATATCGTTTATATCTTCAGCTTTTACCATGTGGGCTGGTCTATGAATTCGTGTTAGCAGGCATTTGTAGAACATGCTCCTTTAAAACCAATCATTCTCTACATTTTTTTAAGTAGAAACTTCCCTATAACTTTGTAAGTTCTTTAGTTTGTACCCTGTGGGTTGATTCATGAATTTGTGTCGGTTGGGCATGTGGAGAAAATGATACTCTCAACTTCATTGATTCTTCATCCTGAAAATTTTAAAGATGAAACTGTCTTGTTTCTGCCTTTCTAGATATGGATATATACCGCTCTCAAAGGATTGCATGTTAGGATCTTGGTGGGATATGTTACAAATACCTGTAACAACTTTGGTTGTGAAGGTATGATGTTATAAAAGCTAGTCTCGGAATCCAACGTGTTGTCTCTTTAATGAGCATCACTAATGTCCAATGGTGCTAGATTTGGGACAAGAAGAATCATGGATATGGATTGCATTAAAAAACTGGATTCTGAATACAGGCTATATGGTTATGGACTATGCTCTATGGCAAATTGCTTCTCCAAATGCCACGTAGGAAATAAAGCATGCCGTTCAACTTATTTATCGGCTTTATTGGTATCTTGTTCACTTGCGTCTTAATTTGCATCTTTATTTTCTTATCATTTTAAAGATGATTTCTGATTGGTCTCTGGGGTGCTAAACATTTGTTGATTCTGCATTCATATAATTGTTTATGGTTTTTACTGATTCTCTGACGTGGATTTGGCATCGAGGCTCTTGGCTGAGTAATTAAGAGGAACATTTGGATATTAAACTCGGTTGTTTCTGGAACTTTTGCAGATCTCCTTCAAGATCCAGATCACCGCCTCCTGTAAGTGAAACTGTAATCTGATCTATTCTGTTAATTAATAACCCATATGACATGCTCATGTTAACATGTAGTATATGGTCATTTGGTGTTTGGCAATCACTGGCTTGTAAGCTCTTTAGATTTATGTAGAATTGTTACTTAGGGTTAATACTCTTGATATTGCTGTTATGTTGTGTTTGCTTCTCAACTCAGCGCACAAAGCGTGCTAGTAAAAGCCCCCCCAAAAGACGCTCTCTTAGCAAGAGCAGGAGCCCAAGCAAAAGCAGGAGTCGTAGCAGGAGCAAGAGTTTATCGCGGTAATGCATTTTGTACTTCATTTTTTATTCATTAGAGTAATCACATTTGGTCTCTTGAGTATTCATTATAGAGTACAAAATGCTTTTCAATTATTTTCACATCTGGTCTCTTAAGGGTAAATGGCATAACATTTGGTCTCTTGAGTATGTTATCCCTGAAGTATGCAATAGTTTCACTTTTGGTAATTAATCTACTCTACTCTTGCTTCTACATCTACCTGTGTGTAGATTAGTTATAAAGTTGTTGGGAAGACTGCATTTTTTAGTATCTCATATTTGTAGCTGCTCAATTGCATGATGTAATTTGACAGGTAACAATCCGAAGCCATGAAGGTGCAGGAAAAGGTTACTTAGTCACTTGTTATGCGATCAAGTGCAGGTTATCAGTTACCTTAGCCTAACTAAATTCAGTGTTGAACATTCCTTGTGTTATGGATATTGGGCATGCATGGATTTCGGACGGTCAATGCCTATTTATATTTGTTAGAACAAGCTGCATAAATTTGTTGTATTGGAATGTATCGTTGACCATATTTAGTTATTTTATGTTCAAGAGTTGCTAAAATCTAGTTGGGTGTTTACTATAAGTATATACCTCAGGTGGCACATCTTTTGTCTAAAGACGATATTTGGTTTAATGGTAACCGCCGCATATGGGATTTTGAGAGAAAAAAGACCGATAGAAAAAATAAGCCTAAAAAGAAGTCTTAACAATGAGACTAGATGTCAATTCGTATGATCTAATACTTTTTGTAGTATTTCTACTTCAAGTACGGGGCAGACCTAGAGGGGTTTACGGAAACCCGATGGATATCTGTCGCCTAATGTAAATTTTAGTTAAAATCACAATTTCTCCAAAATGAACCTTGTATATTGCATGCATGTCTTGTTTTAGTTAGTTTATTAATATGTCAATATATATATATATATATATATATATATATATATATATATATATATATATATATATATATATATATATATAATAATAATAATAATAATAAAAAAAAAAATAAATAAAAAAAAAGACACGTCTTCTTAATTTGTTTACTAATTTTAATAAAATCGTTAATTTTAGTTTATTTTAATAAAAAGACACGATTATTGCTTTTGGCTTTTGATTCAATAAACTTTGAACTATATTGACAAACAATTTACTTGTGTCATAAACAATACTAAATATTTTGTATGGTAAGTTTATTTGGAGAAGGAGAACAATATTGAACAATATTCCAATTGCTGGTTTCGTGCTTCGTGTTAACTAAATCTGTACCCGATGCTTTGTGTTTGTGTTAACTAAATGTGTACCTGGTTCGGTTTGCAGTCACATAAACTCAATTATGTGTTAATTTTTTTCTTTGGGATACATTTTCCTTTGTTAACTCAAGTTTCTGCTATTTTGCGTGATACATAATTCGGCTTTGGTTCTATGTGCCGCAGTTGGATAATCAACTCATGAGCATTGTATGCGAAGGTTACTATTGGTAAAGAGGTGATAGAGATAGACTGATAGCTACTCTTAAGAATCAACACCTTCATTTGGTGAGTGACCAATACTTCTATACAACACTAATCTGTTGTATACCTTTATTCGCCATCAACATGTGGTACGATTTTGTTTTGAAGAATACATGTGTTGCTTTGAGCTTCATTTCAAGTTTGCTAACCCTTAGGTGTTCGGAGACTATCCCAATTTAGTAAAGAAGATTGCAGGCAGTAAGACTTCCAGCCTTTACAGTAACAAGGACTTTATTGCCCAAGCTGTGTTCACATTGGCACTGTAATTTCCTCCAAGGAAGAAACTTACACTAAGGAGTCATTCTTAAATAGGGGTGAATAAAGTCGAGATTTTATTGTTAATACTTCTACTAAAATGGGTTTTAGGTTCCTGGCCATGTCGTGTATCATTGTATGTTATTTAAATGGTGACTATAATTGGCACGAGTTATGAAGAACCACCAAACAAGCATCCTGGCCATGTCGTGTATCATAAAATGTTCTAAAATTTTCTTCTGCCATCCTGTTTAACAAAAATTTCCAGACAATTGACAAAAGGCTTCTCAAGAGAAGCAAACGAGTCGGAGCAGGTTCAATAAGAGCCACCAAACAAGCATAATAAAAAATTATTATATGATGTTTATAACTTTATCGTCATAAAAGCATATACACAAATATTCTTGCAACAAAGTTCATAGTAGTTTCAAGTTGCAGGTGTTTAACTGAGTAAACACACACCAATTACGTCTTATACTTTTAAAGCCAATAGAGCGAGCAAAAACCACCATTTGCATAACGAGAGGTTCCCTTAGTGTTTGGTCTTAGGCTTCTTCACTATCATCACGGTGCAATGGGCATGATGTGTAACATAGTCACTTACACTTCCCAAAACCGCCCTACAAAAGCATTTAGCTTTCCTCATCAACAAATCAAATAAAGATTTGATCAATCGATATAAAATTCTAATTTCTATTCACATGAATAATTGTTTACCTTTTTATTGCTCCATAACCATGACTACCAACAACCAACATGGTAGCATGGTGCCTGTCCACAGCCTCACATAAAACATTCCTCGCATCACCTTCCACAACTTCCACAATCACATCATCCACCTACATACGAACAATCTTTTAAATACAATCCAAACAAGTGCAGACGCATGAAGCGATAAATTTGCAATCATTTCAACCTCAAAAAACTAAAAATTACACATATATTTGATGCTTGAAAATCTAATAACATCACAAATCATTCAAAAACGTTATACAACTCCAACTGCGCAAGACCTTACTCTCTAATTACTAAATGCCAAAACTTCCAGATTTATAATTCAAATTCCGTTCCTAATATCAATCACACAAACCCTAACACTACACTTCTGTGTAGAAAATTACATGACATTAACTTGATTCGACATCCAAATTCAAGTACAGCATATCTATGGACACAATTAACAAACAAAACCTAATTTTCACACAAGTACTAATATAGCTCACAATTTTGATGTTGAATTCAATTCTAGAGGCGTGTTAGCCGTAAGTCATGTAACTCATAGCTGAGGCATCTTAAAAGGTAATTGAAGAGGTAGCTTTTCATTACAAGCTTATCTAATTGAAAAGCTCTATATATTAAGAACTGTCATCCAAACTAATATAAGTTTTTTTTAACAAGCGCCATGTTTGTGTACAAGTTCCCGTGTGCCAAACATCCAACCTGTAAAGTGTTTGTGTTGGTTGCTCTAAGTTTTTAATTAACCTAATGAACAAATATTGATATTCATAAAAAACACATGAGATTTTCTTTCTTTAGATTATCTCACGAGGGCGAGTCTTGGACTCAGATCTACGTAGCCTAACCGAGGTATCCTGGTTTGAACCCTCAACACAAGAGGTTTTGGTGCCTTACCGGTTGCTACTAGGCCATTTCGCGGCAGTTAAATACCTTTTAGGGCTAATTGCTCAAAAATGTATCATACTTGTAACTGTTTGTAGTTGTGTGTACCATTGTTCGAATCCGATTACTTGGTGCACATTTTTTCAAATTTTGATTATTCTGTATATCGATTACTAAAAATACTTGATTCAATTCCAAAAAGTACATGATCCGATTCCAAAAAAATATAAAGGAACTTAAACGAACCGATTTAGAATGACAAAGCTCTTTAGCTCGTTCGACAACTCGGGCAGCAATTTTCTTCAAATCCGTATCAACAAACGGATAAACATCAGCCGCACCTAATCTCACAAACAACAACAACAAAAATCATCAAAATCATTAACACAAACTTTATATACAAAACTCATAAAAAAACACGATCGATCACTTAATATATATAAATATACCAGGACCCGCGAAACCAATAGCGGATGTAGGCGTAGGTTTAGAATGAATAACAACGAGTTTAAAAGGCGAATTTGGTGCAGATGGTTTAAGAAAGTGGTCTAAAGTCCATTCAAGTGCGTAGAAGCTGTGATCACTGTCGTCTAACCCCACGATCATTACTGGTTTTTGTTGTTCTGCTGCTGCTGGTGCTGTTTCTGCTTCCATTTCAACAATTTGGTTACTTCACGGTTTGTTTGTGACTACAGCTAGCTAGCTTAAATGTGTTTAGTGGGTTGTTTTAAGAGTTATAAATGGGTTTTGTTACTTTAGCTTTTCTTCTACGTATTAAACTCAAAAATGAACATTACGTGTATTTATTATACTCCGTACTTAATTTTAGGGAAGTAATAAATATAGTTTTTATAAAAAATAGTGGGTACCCGTGCGTTGCTGTGGAAATGTTGTTTTAATCTAAGCTCGAAATGAAACGATTGTCCAAAAATTGTTTTTGTTATTAAGGACTAAATATGCAAAAGATCGATAACTGCAAGTACTATTTTTGTAAAGTATTTCTGAAAATTGTATGATTTTTTTTACGAAAAAGTCCCTAAAGCTATCGACATTTTGCAAAGTTAGTACTTAGGGACTAACTTTGTAATTTATAGATAACCTGAGGAACTGTTCGCATCATTTTTGCTACAGTTACCTATGAATAGTAACACTGTTTTGCACTGTAGAAAACACTGTTCTACACTGTAGCGTTGGTATTTTCTTTTTTAGTCCTTGAAAATGTCAGTATGTTGCAAAGTTAGTCCCTAACTTTGAATTAAAAGTTATCCTAAGGAGCTGTTTGTGCTCAATATTTGCATAGAAAAAGTCCTTGAGGTTATTGGTCCATTTAAAGACTAACTTTGCAATGAATTAAATAACCTCATGGTTTAAAATGAAAATTACGGAACCACTGTTCATTGGTTTTTAATATATAGTATAAGAGTGTTGATATATAGACCTACAACATAGACCTAATCCATTTATTTAATGACAAGTATTGAACACTAATTCTCTCTCATCATTTTTTACAAATTAATTTTTCAAATGAACCAACCAAATTCTCACTATTCAATTTTTATCAAACAAAAAAGTTAATTTGTCATTATCTTTTTTGGTAAATAGTCAAACGACAGAAAAATAAATCAGGATGATTTTTTTTTTATATTTGAATAAACGGGTATTTTAATATATTTTTGACAAATTCTTTTTTCACGTTTTTCATGTTTATTAAATATTGTGAGGTGGTATGCACACCATAATAAGTGATGTACATACCATAAACATGCATATATGATATTGTATAATGTGCATTACAAATGTGATTTTTTGTTATGCATAAATTGTTGTGGTGTGCATATCAACTCTCAATATCAAATTATACGAATTACGAATCAATATAATTTGTGACGTGAGTTTTAAATTTCAAATCATAAATGACATTTTAGTTACAATTAAGCCTTTTGGCACTGCCACATATGGTCTGTTTTGGAGATTTATCCCGATTGTGGTATTGGGATTTCTAGAATAGCCATGATAGAACATATTCGACGAAGGATTAAAGGGTTAGTGGTGATCTGGCTGAACTGACCTGTTGACACTTGTGGACCTACATAATAGTTCATATGGAAATTGGTCACATCTTCATATCATTTTATGGGTGGTTCACGTAGATTCCATTTGGAAATTGACTACCTCTTTTTTACGCACCTGGTATAATTCTCGTTTACATTAGACCCATAGTATTATTGAATATTGTCGACTAGTGTTTTGATTCAACGTATATTTTGGCCCTTACTTGATTAAGACATGATGGACAGTCCTAGTCACACACCATTTTCGGCGAAATTTTGACGTTGTTATATATTTGTAAAGGATAAATTGACTCCTTTAAAACATCATTTGTACCCTCTTTATTTTCTCTTTATTTTATTTTATTTTTGTATGTTTTAAATTTCTTTTTATTATAAAACTACAAAACTAAAAGTACGGAACTGAAAATATAAAGTTTAACACGTCAAAAGAATTAAACTGAAAAAAATACGGAACATAAACTGATAAAAAAAATTGTATTTTGCTGTTAACAAAAAAGTAAAAAAGGAAGATTTTATACTTTTTGATACTTTTTTAGGTAGATGGTACCAATAGTAACATCCTATTTGTAAAGATGCTACTAACAAATATTTACCCGTGGTTGTATTTGGTTCTAAAGATACTGCATGAAAAACAATGTTTATACGGACTTAATGGTCTCTTTAAAAGACTTCTTATCTGGTTTGGTGCACGCATTCCTTTGTTAACTCAAGTTTATGCTGTTTTGTGTGAACCATCTAATCAGACATAATTCAGCTTTGGTTCCATGTGCCGCAGTTAGATAATCAACTTTATGAGCATTGTATGGGAAGTTACTATAGGTAAATATAGGTAAAGAGAGATAGACTGATAGCTACTCTACGTTTAGTTCTCGAGTTGAAATGGAAGAGGAAAAAAAATGAAATGGATAAATTTTTGTGGTTTTTTTTTTTTTTTTTTTTTTTTTTTTTAAGAGCAGAGGGAAGTGAAAGGAAATAGGGAGGAAGTTTTGTTAAGTAAATCTTCTTCCCACTTTTGAGAGGAAAGGGAACTGTATGTTGTGTAAAGACTAATATACCATTTTTAAAAGATTTGAAATTAACAACTAAAAGGCATATATGTAATTTGACAAAGTTATTTTTCTTTTCCTCCCACTTAAGAACATGATTATTATTGCTTTACTTTTCCTTTCCTCTATCTGAAAAACATAACAACTAACACTTACTTGCTTTTTCTCTTTCCTATTCTTTTCCATTTCTCTTAACTCAAAACTCGAGAACTAAGCTTTAGTCAACACCTTCATTTGGTGAGTGAACAAAACTTCTTTATAACATTAATATGTTGAATACCTTTATTCGTCATCAACATGTGGTACAATTTTGATTTGAAGAATACATGTGCTGTTATGAGCTCATTTCAAGTTTGTCAATGCTTAGGTGTCGGAGACTATCCCAATTTAGTAAAGAAAATTGCAGGCAATAAGACTTCCAGCCTTTACAATAACAAGGACTTGAAAATATTGCCCCAGCTGTGTTCACATTGGCACTCTAATATCCTCTGAAGAAGAAACTTACGAAAAGGGGTCATTCTTAAAGAAGTGGTGAATAAAGTCTCGATTTATTGTAAATACTTCTAATTAAATGGGTTTTAAGTTCCTAGCCATGTCGTATATCAGTGTATGTTATTTAATTGTTAAGTACAATTGGCGCCGAGTTATGAAGAACCCAGTTACCTATATCATGTACTGATAAAATGTTCTAAAATTTTCTTCTGCCATCCTGTTTAACAAAAACTTCCAGACACAAGGCTTCTCAAACAGTCAGAGCAGGTTCAATAAGAGCCACCAAACAAGCATAATAAATAAAAGAGTTAACTACATTTTTGGTCCTCGTGGTTTACTGGGTATAACAGTTTTGGTCCAAAATTTTGAAATGTAACGGATCTTGTCCAATATCTGCTGCCCCGTAACACTTTTGGTCCATTGTTTGTTGACCGTTAGTTTGACCAGTTAAAAAAACATGAAATGACTAAAATACCCTTGTCTTGTAATGTCAAATAACTAAAATACTCTTCTTTCTCTTTCTCTTAACCTTTTCTTTTTCTTTTTCTTTTATTATTATTATTATTATTATTGTTATTGTTTACACACAAAAACAAAAACAAAAACATAAGTACAGTCACAAGC
Source organism: Artemisia argyi (assembly GCA_030686995.1). NCBI lineage: Eukaryota > Viridiplantae > Streptophyta > Magnoliopsida > Asterales > Asteraceae > Artemisia > Artemisia argyi. The sequence goes on from CM060706.1 coordinate 43,422,844, forward strand.
ATTTTTCAGATTTTAGCAAGAACATGTGATGAAACACTGGCAAGTTAACTCTAAATATCATAATCATTATCATTTAATCATACCGAATCCTCCATCATTTATCAAACTCAAACATCATCTTCTCCATATTATCAACAAACCAATATCACCACAAAAATCAACCAACCAAAATCATCATATTATCAACAGTAAACCCAACTGAATGAAAAGCTCATTTAGTTGTGATTTGCAATTGAAACCCATCAAATATATAAACTTTCATATCAAGAATGTATGCTTTATATCAAACCCTCATATTTTCTTCTTCTTCTATCGATTCCCTTAGATCTATAAGAAAACTAAATAACTATGGTGGAAGTGAGGTGTCGAAGATCTGTGAATGTGACGGTGGTGGTGGGGGTGGTGCCGCATATCTGGGATCGTAATGGTGTTGTCGGCAGTATGATGGAGGTGCGGTGGTGGCACGGGGTTGAGGATATTGATGGTGATGTTATGTTTAGAGTAGAAAAAAGGGAGAAGATGAAGAGTAGTATGGTGGCTAGTGGTGTGTCAAGTTTTGGTATGTCGCCGGAGGTGGGGGTGGTGGCCGGTAATTTTTGGCCGGAGGTGGGAGTATGTGAATCTGGGAAGGAGGAAGAACAAGAGAGAGAGAGGGGGTGAATGTGTTTATGTGTTGGGTGACTAGGTGAGTGGTTTTTGTTAGTGGAGGGTGGGTAACCCCATAACATTTTTTTCATAGAATAAACAAAATGACACAATTGCCCTTATATCTAACAGTCAAACTCGGTCAAACAAACGATGTTATTAAATTTGGACCAAAAGTGTTACGGGTCGTCGGATATTGGACAAGATCCGTTACATTTCAAAATTTTGGACCAAAACTGTTATACCCGGTAAACCACGAGGATCAAAAATGTAGTTAACTCTAAATAAAAATATCTATATTAGAATGCTCTCTCTTCATTAAATGCAATCAAAAGTCTTAAAATTAAAACATCCAAACGTATAACGCTCTTGGTACAAACGAGTTAAACACACATCTCAAAATCTTTAAATTAAGAATACAATATTAAACACTAATTAATTTTATTTTTAAATCACCCTTATAATGAAAAACACATGTTATTATATACTTTGTACAACAAATAAAACACAAAATTTTATATAATTTATATGTTAACAAATACTACGTAGTACATATGATTTTAAAAACCGGACCGGATCACAGGGTACCCGCCACTGCAATGCGCAGGTACCCTACTACTAGTATTATATGATGTATATAACTTTATTGGTAATAAAAACATTTACACAAGTTATAAAAAAAAGAAAAAGAAAATTACACAAATATTCTTGCAACAAAGTGAGTAGTTTCAAGTTGCAGGTGTTTAATCAAGTAAACTCGTACACACCAATTACGTCTTAACCTTTTAAATCCAATAGAAAATTATAACTAGAGCAAGCAAAAACCCCCATTTGCAAATAACAGTCCATTAGTGTTTAATCTTCGGCTTCTTCACTATCAATAGGTTCCCTTAGTGTTTAATCTTCGGCTTCTTCACTATCATCACGGTGCAATGGGCATGATGTGCAACATAGTCACTTACACTTCCCAAAACCGCCCTACGAAAACAATTTAGCTTTCATTAACAACAAATCAAATAAAGGTTTGATCAAACGATATAAAATTCTAATTTCTATTCACATGAATAACCATTTACCTTTTTATTGCTCCATAACCATGACTACCAACAACCAACATGATAGCATGGTGCCTTTCCACAGCCTCACATAAAACATTCATTGCATTACCTTCCACAACATCCACAATCATATCATCCACCTACATACGTTACAATCTTTCTAAATACAATCCAAACAAGTGCAGACGAATGAAGCAAATCATTTCAACCTCAAAAAACAAAAAATTCACATTTATTTGACGCTTGAAAATCCAATAACACAAATCATTCAAAATCGGTATACAACTCCAACTGCGCAAGACCTTACTCTCTAATTACTAGATGTTAAAACTTCCACTTATATCATTTAAACTCTGTTCACAATTCCAATCACACAAGCCCTAAAACTATGATTTTGTGTATTAAATCTCATGACTTTAACTTGATTCGACTTTCAAAATCAAGTATCAACATATCTATGAACAAAATTAACCAACAAAACCTACTCTTCACACAAGTAGTGTTACTACTAGCTTGACCTTGGGTTTGTAGAATTCACTTCTAGGGATGTGTTTGGAAAAATTATTTGGAGCTGATGGTGAGAATATCTTGAAAGTAGCTTTTCATACAAGCTTATTTTCTTTAAAAAGCTCTAATAATCGTGGTTATCCAAACAAAGCTTTTTTACTAAGGTTTATTTCTGTGTCCAAGCTCCCGTACACCCAACATCTAAGTTGTCAGTTGCTCTTGTTCGTTACTCTAAATTTTCACCGAACGAACACAAACACCTAAATAAACATATATTCATATTCACATTAAAAAAAATAATAAAAAAAAAATAAAAATAAATAAAAGGATGATGTTTTCTTTTACTCGAGGAGGGCGAGTTTTTAACTAAAATGCATGTAGCGTAACCTGTTGGAAAAATGTGGTCAAAGGTGTTGAATGACAATTGATTTGTTATAATGTATACTAATGTGAATTAATAATAAAATTAATTTATGATTTTATTTTAATTCATGAGACATTAGTAAAATTAATTTTGTTAATTAATTGTGACCGTTTTTCTTCGATTCCTATTCGCTATAAATTGAGGCTTGTTCTTTCATTTCAAGTACACCAAAATATACACAACTCATCACTCCTCTCCTTTTGTGTTATACGTTTTTCTTGTGTATCCATTTTGTAATAGAGGGAAATTTGGTTCGCCTTGATAACCCGTTTGTGCTAACGGAGTTATCCGTTGTTGTTGTATCCTGGGAGATAGACGTTCACGATTCTCAAGCACCGTGGAGAGAACGAATCTGTCTTAAGGAAAGTGTGAGCATCACACGCCTCAACTTTTTCCTTATTTGTGTTCTTTGAGTCTATACACGCAAAAATTTTATGGTATCGGTTCTCTACACTTCATAATTTATATTATTGGTTATTTATCTCTAATAGCAATACACATATATACTACAATCTTAAGAAAGATTCCTTTGCTATTAGAGGCTAAAATATAATGTGGAATAATTTTTTTAATTTGTAGAAGAAATGTTAAACTGGTTTGTTTCATATAAGTGAAATAAAGACATTAAAATATTAATCACTAGTAGGTAACCTACATGTGAGTAATTGATAGATAGTTATAGTATTTGGAAACTAAACTGCTTCAATTCATTAGTCAAATGAAAGTTATTCTAATTACTAGTTGACTACAATTACACATGAGTCGTGGAACATTTTGGTCTTTTGGTGTTTGGACATAATTTGAGAGAATCAAAACCGGAATGCTTTGCCACTTAAAAAAAAAAATGATTATGTTGCATTGTTGGACAACTTTTGGTCATATAAGCACATTTGCATTACTTTTGAATATATGGTTATATGGTACTGCTTGTTTTGTGAATAGCATAATTATATATATGTTGTACCTTCACTATATTGTTTATGATGATATTTGGTTTAGAAGGAAAAAATAGCATTGTATGATCATCACTCATTAATTGTATTAAAGGTTCTTTACTTTTTTGAAGTTACCTTGATTTGTGATGGTATTAATCAACCATATTTTAAAAACAAACGTGGACCAAATGAAACAGCTTCTTGCATTGTTAATTCTTTATAATGGAATATAAATTGCTATGATAATGACTGTCATTAATTTACATATGAGCAATTATGTGGTGAATGTTTGAACGGTCTTAGCTATTTGGATGGTTGTTATATTATGATGTTCTCTCATTCATAATTGAATATAATATACAAATGGTTGAAGTTCATTGTGGAGATATTAGTGTTTTTCGATACGAAGAGTTGTGCATAATTCGTATGATAAAGCGTTCTGTCTCCTGAAATTTTGTGAAGTACAATGAGGTTTAAAGGGCTGTTTGTTTGCTTAATTTTTGTGCAAGAAATGTGATCTTAAACGGTTTTTTTTTTTTTTTTTTTTTTTTTTTTTTTGAAAGGTGAGTTTCTTTGAAAACTTCGTGTCGCCATTCGACAGCGGAAGGTCTAGCTTACGTTGTCTTAACCGGGCCCGCGCTAGAGAGCTCCCTCTAAGTGAAAGCCTTATTCAAATACCCGATGGGGGGAGAACCCCCTACTAATCCGCCCGAAGGCACGACGATTAATAGGGGTAAACCCTGCCCCTCAGACTTGACCTGAGTAAACCCAAGCCAAGCCCTCATAGAGGGACTTCCTTATAACTACGATTTTTTTTTTACGTTGTCTTAAACGGTTGTTTTGGTTACATAAATAGAATCAAATTCTTTCTTGTGAATTGAACAAAACTAACTACAAATATTTTTTGAACCTGACACTATGGTATTTTTTAAGGAAAAAAAATGAGTTGTAGTCTTATGGAATCTTATTTAAAAATAAATCTTTAACTCATTGTTATCTTGATAGTTTCTAAATCATTAAATAATGATGGAACAATAGAGGGCTTTAAGCATGTTGTTTGATATTGTGTTGCGGTACTGGTTTGTGTAACTAATATTCATTTCATGACACGGATATTGAGATTAAACTCCTTCTTATGAAATGAGAATTTTGGTGTTATTTAGAATTCAAAATATTTGCTATCACAACTATGCACTCGTGGGAAAAAAGTGCGTTATTCGCATAGTAAATGAACGAGTTTTAATTCCAATTCCGTTATGCTGCACTCTAAGACTTTAAACTTGATTGTTGAAAAGTTTGAGTCGAAATAGGTGAACTGTTTGGTCACAAAGTATTTCGGTACAACAATTCATTTTGGAGAATTAGTTGTCGCAATTGCGCATTCATGGGAAATGCGTTGTTCACGTGGTAAATAAATGTTTGAGCCCAATTTTTGTTTTTAAAGAGCTCGTCTAAGACATTAAACCTGATTTCTGAAAATTTTGAGCTTAAATGGGTGAACCATTTGGTCACATTATTTATTTTGGTACATCAATTCAGTTTATACTGCTATGTTGTCACAACCACGATGTCATGGAAAAATATGTTTTTCGCATGATAACAAATGAGTTTTGCACCCAATTCTTCCCCCAGTGATTAGGTAACAACGAAACATCTTAAACTTGATTTCAAAAAAAAAAATGTTGAGCTTAAACGAAAGAATCAGATGATCACCGTTTGTATTTTAGTACAACATTTTTTTTCCAAACGGCTTATATTTTTTTTTGTGCCAATATTTGTGTTGGATTGGATTTTGTTTGGTATAACATTTTTTGGTTGTTATAATACAAAATTATGTGATTTTTTGTACAATGTTTAACGCAAAATTGTTTGTTTCATTTGGTGCAAAATATAATGGCAAAGTAGTGCCTATTTAAAATTGTTTGGTGCAGTTTTGTGCAACTATTTTTGTAACATGAGAATAAACAAGTCGCTCGATTTTGTATCGAATATTGGGAGTTTGGATGTTGCAAATATTCTGTTGTGAATATTGGTACAAATAATCAAACTATTTGTTATTCTAGAAAGATGAATAATCATCAAGACTTGTTATTAACTGATATTGCTAATAATCGAACGGTTAGTCATTATGTAAGAAATGACTATGTGTTGAATATAAACGTGTAGGACATTGTGAAATGTCAAGAAAGAACACACATATAGATTACAACGAATTACGTTGGTTTATGTAACTAACTTGAACGGTATAATTGTCATCCAATGTGAGATATTGTCCATTTGCTAAGTTGGACATATTTTGATTGTGTAAAATGATTACACGTTGATTTTATGTGATTATAATCACGCAATAAATTGTGATAATGACATAATGATAAAGACATTAAATGTGATTATATATATAATTACAAGTGAATTGGAATGACACGTTATAAGTGTAGGACTTACACATATAACTGGGATCCCCCTAAAACATGTGTGTTTTAAGATGGTGACTTGTCTAAAAGAAGAATGTTAGTAGATGAAGCTATGAGTAATCAGAATGGTGCATCTTCTGTCATACGCTTGATTCCTTGGTCTATAGCATGCTAGATTTGGAATTTGTTAATTATGATACGGAAAATAATTAGCATAAGACATTAAAAAAAAAAGTGTGCATACACTAGTATGAAACTTGTGAGGTGACAAATTACTAATGATCTTGGTGTCATATCCATGTGAGAAAAAATCTTATAAACAAGATTAATAAATTGAAAGGGAGAACCTTTCTACAAAATTCTTGAGATAAATTCCATGTGGGGGATTCCGGCATAGCTAGAGTTCAAAAGGACATCAACAAACATGAAGTTCTTGCCTATTTGGAATACTCAAGAATTACTTGGAGCATGATATACTTAAAGAGTTGAACGAAACTCGAATTTGTACAGACATATTATGTCGATACGACAACTACTCTCAGTGTGAGTTATCCTTATTGACAATGTAAAGTCATAGAATAACATTGTGGATCTGCTTGTAAAATGCTAAATGTGAGAGTTAGTTATAAATTCGTGAAGAGGAATGAGATTAGAGCCCTTGAAAAGTTTATATGAAGGAAAACCTAACCCAACTGACTGAAGATCCCAATATCTGCGTTCAATAGGACAACCTACTTGTATAAACTGAGGTCACTGTGGGGGAGTAATAAACTCCACATTTATTTAAGGGAGTTGGTAAACTTCCTAGTCCATTCCTATAACAATGACAATATTAAGCATATGGCTTTTAATGATTAATCGAGAATCACCTATGTGAGAGAGAAGTGGGGTCGCTTCTAAGAGAATTGTGGGGGCGCAATTCTTAACAGCTCTCGCAGAACCAGGCTAATGTTCATGACCATAACGAACATAACTATGAGAACCAAAAAGTGTCAAGGAGATATTTGTGTGAATATATATTGTCGTCTCCACAAACAGCAGACAGTTCAAAGACATCGAGTTCTACTGGCTGCTAGGAGTCTAAGTATATTTCACAAGAGAAGGTTCAAAGGGTAACACCTACCTATTCTTTGCAAATATCAACTGCAAAACTCTATTACAACTTCGTGTCTTTGAAATTCGTTTCCCTTATCTATTTCATTCATGTGGGGGTTGAATGACAATTGATTTGTCATAATGTATACTAATGTGAATTAATAATAAAATTAATTTATGATTTTATTTTAATTCATGAGACATTAGTAAAATTAATTTTGTTAATTAGTTGTGACTGTTTTTTTTTTTCCATTCCTATTCGCTATAAATTGAGGCTTGTTCTTTCATTTCAAGTACACCGAAATATACACAACTCATCACTCCTCTCCTTTTGTGTTATACGTTTTTCTTGTGTATCCATTTTGTAATAGAGGGAAGGCATGAATTTGGTTCGCCTTGATAACCCGTTTGTGCTAACGGAGTTATCCGTTGTTGTTGTATCCTGGGAGATAGACGTTCACGATTCTCAAGCACCGTGGAGAGGACGAATCTATCTTAAGGAAAGTGTGAGCATCACACGCCTCAAATTTTTCCTTATTTGTGTTCTTTGAGTCTATACACGCAAAAAGTTTACGGTATCGTTTCTCTACACTTCATAATTTATATTATTGGTTATTTATCTCTAATAGCAATACACATATATACTACATAACCAAGGTAGCCCGTGACCGTTTCTAACTTTTATTTCTGGTCACATGTGTGCTAGTAAGGTTTGAACCTTAGAGATATTGTGAGGTGGTTAGGCGCCTTACCGCTAGGCATTCAGTTCTCTTCATATAGCACAATAAATAAACTAACATAAATAACTAAACAAACAAATCACAAATGATCAAACTAAACATATTAAAACATATCAAACAAAGAAACCGATTTCGAATGACAAAGCTATTTCGCTCGTTCCACAACTTTGGCAGCAATCTTCTTAAAATCCGTATCAACAATCGGATACACAACAATCGCACCTAATCTCACAATCCAAAATAATAATAATAATAATAATAATAAAATAAAATAAAAATCATCATTCATAAATAGTCATATAAAAAAATAAAAAAATAAATAACCCGCATGCCTAAAAGTACGCCTAAACTTGCATGCAAAGTAACATCCTATCAGTCATACTTTTAGGCCTATCAGACATTTCTCGTTATATAAATTATAAAAACACAATTAAGTTAATATACCAAGACCCGCGAAACCAATAGCGGATGTAGGCGTAGGTTTAGAATGAATGACAACGAGTTTAAAAGGTGAATTTGGTGCAGATGGTTTTAGAAAGTGGTCTAAAGTCCATTCAAGTGCGTAGAAGCTGTGATCAATGTCGTCTACTCCCACGATCATCACTGGTTTTTCTGCTGCTGCTGCTCCTTCCATTTCAATAATTTTCTTATACCTTATTCTTTTATGGTCATCATTTGATAGTTCTGGAATCATCTTAACGAGTGTTGCCAATTTCAGATATATCCAATCAACAAGATAGTAACCAAATGGGTATGTTACCTCGTTAGCAACAAACGGAATCTCCGGTGCTATTCCTTGTTTAAGATCGTTAAATAAAGGGGATTGATAAAAAACGTTGATGTCGTTGTTCGACCCAGAAACACCAAAGAAAGCATGCCATATCCATAAGTCTTGAGACGCAATAGCTTCTAGCAAAATGAACGGATTCAAACCATGAGCACGTCTAACATATTGCCTTTTGTGTCCATTCGGACAGTCAAACCACTCCCAATCTGTACAGTCAAGGCTTCCTATCATCCCCGGAAACCCGTGCGTTTCTTACTGATGTCGATTAAGCTTTACGACATCAGTCATAGTGGGTTTCCTCAAATACTCTGGACCAAAAATTTCCATAACATAATCACAAAAATAATTAAGAGATCGACGAGAAGTTTTGTCACTTATCTGCAAAAATTCGTCTAAAGAATCAGGAACCGCGCTGTATGCCAATTGACGAATTGCGGAGTGCACTTCATCAACGCTGAAATGCCTTCTTTTCTGGTACAATCAATATTACCATTAAAAATGGACAATGAAAAATTACCTCTCGAACTATCCAGTTGAAAAGATTTCGACTCATTCGGATCCTTTTCCAGAACCTATATTCATCGTACAATGGGTTCTCACAAAAATAAGCTTCGAATAAACGGTCATGCGCACCATAATGATCTCGATTAATGCGTTTTATCACTGGGCGATTTGGATCTCGTCTATCTTTAATAAACAATACCGCTCTTGCAATAAAATTTATGTCCCGACTTTCAATTTCTTGTTCTTCTTCTGAATCGGTGAACATAATCATATCATAATTCATCTTAAAAATAAAAAGAATGAGATATATGTTGTTTAAATGAAATATGAGAAGTTGTGTATAAAATTGTTAAAGTTTTGAGGTATTTATAAGTAAAATATGGGGTAGTGTGTAATTTTTTTTTTTTTTTTTTTTTTTTCATTTTTTTTTTTATACGTCCAACGGTTATATTCAATCATGGGTCTCACGAGACAAGGGGATGGCGCGTGAACTGAGGGTCACCTTGGGCAAACTTACGCTCTTGGTAACCGGTCTTATGCGGTTCACGTAGTTTTCATTTGGAAATTGAGTACCTCCTTTTTACGCACCTGGTATAATTCTCGTGCACATTAGACCCATTGCATTATTAAATTGTCGAATACTGTTTTGGTTTCACATTATATTTTGGCCCTCATTTGATTAAGACGTGATGGACATTCCTAGTCACTCACCCTTTTGGGCAAATCTTTGACATTATCTTGCTTATTTGTAAAAATGCTGATAAATAGTTACCCGTGCAATAATGAAAAAAACTTTAATGAAAAAAATTGTAGTGTAAAAATTTTAAAATATTTGACATTTTTTGTAATTTGCATCCCTTTAAGAATCAATTTGCAGTATGGTTTCTAAAATTTATCAATATGTGCCCCCTCAAGCAAAACTTTCTGGCTATGCCCCTGTCCGTGGTTGTATTTCGTTCTAAAGATATATGAAAGAACATATTATGCTGACTTAATGGTTTATTTAAAAGATTTCTTATCTGTTTTTGAAAATATGACAATTTTCTTGTAAAGTTTTTAAAAAAGAATCAGTTTAGCTGCGCGTTCAAAGATGACCCAAACATGTTACTCTCAATCCAACCCGTATAATAGAAAGTCTTGACAAATGTTAATGAGATTCACGTCATATGTGACGTACCAAGAAGCGATGATGTGCCATACTAAGGTGGAATTAATAGATACATTGAATGTAAATATAATTAAAAAAAAAATTATTTACATTCCTAGAATATTTCATAAATTTTTTATTTCACACTATTTAAGTATTAACTTTTTTAAATTTTAATTTATATTTAAAATAAGAAACAAATGTAGTTCATTAAATAATCAATCAATTTTTATCAAACTATCTCCATCGAATGAGTTTGAAATCTAGTTCTATTTATGTCATATTATTTATAGTACTTTAGATCTTATGATAACAATGAAAATAGTAACAAATCAATATTTAATATCTTAAAATTAAATTAGGAATATGAGATTTATAAATCAAATATCAAAACATCCATATGTATGAAACCGAAAAGAAAAAAAAAACAAAAAAACTTGCATTTCACAAGAAAATGATGGTTGCCTGTCAACAATCTTCTTTAGGCTGGACGTAATAGCACAAAAATAGTCAGTCGGTCTACCCTGCAAGGACTAATACCGATTGGACCCTCTTATTACACCATCACGGTCTCATGTTGGTCGTCTAATCAAAATGGAGATATGGGCCGGACAAGTGATCGACTTTAATATGTGTGTGTGTGATTTTTTATTTAAAATGTATTTTTGTGAGTTTTTTTTTAGGCAATAAATTTTTATAAAATTAAAACTAGAAAGATGCTAGGAATTACATTAAACTTGATCAACAATGATAATAACGATCCTCACAAATTAAAACAACCATAAACACGACCCTTGACAACAACCTTCGCTAAACTACGGTGACTCAAAAATCTCTATCCAAAAAGATCCTTGAATTAACAATGGAGATCTAACAAACAAAGGAGGACAACCCGTCTTCAAAGTTCAAACTCTAGCACAACAGCTAACCACTTAAGGGCATCACCCGATTTGAGAGCATGGAGATGGGTTAAAAACCCGACCACGACCTTCACACAACCAAAACCTTAAACATAAACTTTCAACCATGCAAACAAATCGAGTGGGGGCACAGTGATATGTAAAATCCATTGACGAAAAAGAACCTTATGATTGTAAAACCACCTCGCGTCAAAACTACCCGGCCTTTGCTAACCTAACCCAACACCTCGACCCTCATGAAACTACATAAACTAGCTTACACCCACATGAAATTCTATACAAACACAAGATCACCACCACAAACTCTACAATGACCAAGCACACTCAACGGATGAAAACCAAGGCCTCAACCCTCAACTCTCGACCCTCTTGAATCAAACCATCACTACCCCCACAATCTTGTCAATCTCATGACCTCACTATCTTAACCATCTCACAATTTCACTATTTGACCCATCTCCACGACCACAATCACAACCCCACATTCTGAGCCATCTTCACGAACACAACCATGTCACGACCTCACAATTTGAACCCATCACACAACCTTACTATTTGAACCATCTTCACGACCACCATCTTACGACATCACTCTTTGAAACCATCTCGCAACCTAGGTAACTCAGGACCTTACCATATCACGACCTACTATCTCATGACCTCACTATTTGTCACTTCGCCACGAGCACAATCATATCCCAAAACAATCTCAGGACCTCACACTCTGAACCATCTTCACGACTAGACCCATCTCACGACCTCACTATTTGTACCCATCACACAATTTTGAACCATCTTCACGAACACCATCTCACGACCTCACGATTAGAACCCATATCACAACCTAGCTAACTCAAGACCTTACCATCTCAACCGTCTCATGACCTCACCATTAGACATCACACAACCTCACCATCACATGACCTCCCGATCTGAACCACACAACCACTTTGACCCTAAAACAACCGATCTGAACCACCGAGCAACTGACCTAAAAAAAAGCCCCTAACCAAATCGATCCTAAAGAAATTGATTCGAAAAACTGGGCAAAAAAAACTATCTATAAACCTTATTTATTCGAAAACTAAAAATAAATGATAATCTACAAAGAAGAGGGGCTGGAGAGGGTCTCTCTGGACCATCGCCCTAAGCCGAAGGCCAGAGAGATGATGACGGCAATGATGGTTTTAGGGTTAGGTTGGGTTAGTTTTTTCCCTTATTACACTAAGGGGCTGTTTGATAAAATCATATGATTTAGTGCTGAATGATTGTAAACTCTGAATAATACATAGACTCTGAATGAATTTGGCTCTCAATGAAAGCGACATGTTTGGTAATTGTTGTGGTACTGATTTGAATGATGAAAAATTACATATTTATCCTTGTGTTGTATATGATGAATTTTTATTGTTTTTTCTTTAGAAAAACACAAGTTACAAACAGTGAATTATTATTACTATTTGGTAAGTACTTTAATTTAAGGGGAAATTTCATATATCTTTCTCACATTAGGTAGGAGTTTATTTGATTTTCAGGTTCTTGGTCTTTCGTTATCACTTTCACACGATACTAAAATTAACACATATGCGGACGAGTTACATAACTTTTTTTGGTAAAGATTACCTTGATAAAATACGAGTTACAAAACTTTGATTGTAGTAAAAAAGTTATCACCCATTTCAATTAGAAAATAAAAATGACACCCATCAACCATGTAAACACAATAATAATAAGAGAAATCGAGAAAATGAATCAAATGACAATGACCAATCCCTTTTATCAAAAGATGAGACCCATACATTATTTATTTTTTAATTTGAAAATAAATAAATAATGAATTTTTAAGGGATTGTTGAACTTGCACGTGACTATGGGAAAATGTAACAAAAGGGTGCATGGGTAATTGTCAGGCGCTGAATGGTTTAGGGAACCCACCTAAGGAAAATCGCTCAGTGGCAAATGAAATAATTCAGAGGTGTTAATTTTTTTGTCAAACAAAGCACTAACTGACCGAATAAGTAGTTGCCTCTGAATCGGTCCATTAAGAAGCAATCAAACAGCCCCTAAGTTGTTCATGAAGTAGTATATGAGAGAGAAAGCTGAGATGACAAGGGAGAAGTGGGTGACCAAGTTGGTCTTGAAGTAGATATTGGAGCACCATGACATGTCATTGTAAGCCATAGCCGTCCCTGAATTTTTGATGGCTCGAGATGAAATTATATAATAAGGCCTTTTAAGAATGACTTTTATATATCAAATGTCACCGTTTATATGATATAATGCAATTTGTTATCCATTCAACATATTACTCATTTAATATATTTTTCTCATCTAATTACATTTTTTTTTGAAAAAAATGTGTTCACAAGCATATAATTGTTCCGAGACAAATTTTGGGGCCTTTAAAATTTTTGAGGCCCTGGGCTGTCGCCCACCTTGCACACCCTCAAAGACGACCCTGTTGTCAGCTCACTTGACCATTTATTTGCATGGTGATTTTCTGATTGATATTGTATAAAGTAGGACATTGCAAGGAAAAGTGAAAGGAAATGATGTGATCAAAGATGATGGACTTGAAACAACTATCTGCGTTCCCGAGTTTTAATTTTGAAAGAAGAGAAAAGAAGTGGGAAGAAAATGAAATAAATTTGTATTCCAGAGTTTTTTCAGGAGAGAAGAGAGAAGAAGAGGAGAGGAAATTGGGTTATATATCTCTCCAAAACTTTCTTCCCAAAAGTGGGATGATTTGGCAGGAAAGTATATTTGAAAACTTTTTAATTAAACAATGACTTAAATGCCCAAGAATAAAATATAAATTTTGTATGTAACAAAGGGTATCATTGTAAAATCATCGGTTTTCTCTTCTTTTCTCTCTCAACTCAGGAACACAATGTAAAAAAACAAATTACATTACTCTTCTCTTCTTCTCTGTCCAATTTTGTCTCTTCTCTTTCATATTAAAACTCGGGTGTTCGATTTAGTTAAACTAAATACGTGTATGATTCAATAAACTTTTAACTATGTCAAATGCTTATTTTTTTGAACTTGGGATGCATTCACTCATTCCTTTGTTAAATCAAGTTTCTAATTTGCGTGAACCATCTAATCAGACATAATTCGGCTTTGGTTCTATGTGCCGCAGTTAGATAATCAACTATGAACATCGTATGAAAAATTACTATTGGTATAGACTGGTAAACTCAATATGGTGTCATTCGAGTAAATATTCATGCTGCATAGAGTGGAACGAACCTTAGGCTGATATTGGTGAAGAGGTGATAGACTGATAGATACTCAAATATCAGCACCTTCATTTGGTGAGTCCAAACCAATCCGTCGTATACCTTTATTCAACATCAACATGTGGTACTATGTTGATTTGGATGCATGTGTTGCTATGTGATCGTTTCAAGTTTGTAAACTCTTCCGTGTTTGGAGACTATCCCAATTTAGTAAAGAAGATTGCAGGCAGCAAGACTTCCAGCCTTGGCTATGTCAATTACAATAACAAGGACTTGAAAATATTCACCCCCCCCCCCCCAACACATACACACACAAAATTTTCTCCGAGGAAGAAACTTTCACAAAAGAAGGTAATTTGCACACCCCACACAAAATTATTTAAACTCTCTAGTTGTTTGTGTTTTGACATTTATACTCTTGGGTGAATATAACTAAAAGCTACATGAGGGTACAAATGTTAAGACACAAAAAAGAGAGAATTGCAAAAATCATCCCTAAAGTTTGGCCAAATTGCACGTTTCGTCCCGAAAGCTTGGAAAGTGCAAGGATCGTCCCCGTAGGAAATTTTTGGGGCAAATTTCGTCCCTGGCCTACATAAAATGACTAAAATACCCTTGTCTCTATATTACTTTTCAGATTCTTACACAAATGGTCCCTGTGTTTCGCCAGGTTTTACTAATTTAGTCATAACTTTTTTTTTTTTTTAATTTAGTTATTTAACTATTAATATTAGAATTATTTTTTTATACGTTTTCGTCCGTTTTTATCCATTTTTCTTACGTTTTTGTCCGTTTTTCTCACGTTTTTTTTTCCATTTTTGTCTGTTTTTCTTATGTTTTTTTCGTTTTCATACGTTTTTGTCCGTTTTTTTCTTACGTTTTTGTCCGTTCTACTTACGTTTTTCTGTTTTCATAAGTTTTTGTCCGTTTTTCTCACTTTTTTTCTTCCATTTTCGTACGTTTTTGTCCGATTTTCTTACATTTTTGTCTGTTCTTTTACGTTATTTCCGTTCACATACGTTTTTCTGTTTTCATATGAAAAAAAATTTCAAAAAAATTTTGAAAAAAAAAATTCACAAAATAATTATCAAAAAAAAAATTCTTAAAATATTGGAAATATAAAAATACCTTTTTAGAATTTTTTAGAAAAAAATTAAAAAAATCTAAAATACATATATATTTTTTAAAATTGAATAATTTTTTTTCGAATAAAAATTTTTAAGAAAAAGATTTGATAATAAAATATTTTTTTGAAAAACTATTTTTTAGAAAACATTTTTTTTAGAAAAATTAAGAAAAAATGGAAAAAAATTTCGAATTATTAAATTTTTTTTTTGAAAATATGTTTTTTGGAATTTTAAAATTCAAAAACATTTTTTCGAATTTTTTTTCGAAAACCTTTTTTTTTTTTTTTTTTTTTTTTACTTTTTTTCTATTTTTTTTTGGAATTTTTTTGGTAGTGATGGACAGTGTAAACACGGTCGAAAATGTGGAAAAACTGAAGAAAAACGTTTGAAAACGGAAAAAATGTAAGAAGAACAGACAAGAATGTAAGAAAAACTGACAAAAACATATGAAAACAGAAAAAACGTGAGAAAAATGACGTATGAAAACGTAAAAAATGTAAGAAGAGCGGACAAATACGTAAGAAAAACGCACAAAAACGGAAAAAAACGTATGAGAACGGAAAAAACGTAAGAAGAACGGACAAAAATGTAAGAAAACCGCACAAAAACGTATGAAAATGGAAAAAAAAAAACGTAAGAAAAACGGACAAAAACAAAAAAACGTGAGGAAAACGGACAAAAACTTATGAAAACGGAAAAAAACGTAAGAAGAACGGACAAAAACGTAAGAAAAACAGACAAAAACGTATGAAAACGAAAAAAAACATAAGAAGAACGGACAAAAATGAAAAAAAAACGGACAAAAACGTAAAAAAAGGACAAAAACTGAAAAAACGTGAGAAAAACGAACAAAAACGTAAGAAAAACGAATAAAACGGACAAAAATTTATAAAAATGTAATTCTAATATTAGTAGTTAAATAAATAAATTAAAAAAAAAGTTAGGACTAAATTAGTAAAACCTGGCAAAACACAGAGACCATTTGTGTAAGAATCAGAAAAGTAATATAGAGACAAGGGTATTTTAGTCATTTTATGTAGGTCAGGGACGAAATTTGCCCCAAAAATGTCCCACATGGACGATCCTTGCACTTTCTAAACTTCCGGAACGAAACGTGCAATTTGACCAAACTTTAGAGACGATTTTTGCAATTCTCTCCACTAAAAATTTGAATGTGCAAACCATTTAATGGAATACAAATCATTTAATGGATTATACAAATCACCTCCAATTGTTCACAAAAGGGTCATTCTTAAAGACGCGGTGAACAAAGTCTTGATTTCATTGTTAACTCGTTATATTCCCTCCGTTCTAAAAAGAGTCCACAAATAAAAAATGTTGATCGATAAAAAATCATTTTTACCTCCATAATTAATATATAAATAAAAAATGAGTAATTAATGCAAGTTTTAATTTAAAGGGTAAAATAGTAAAACTAGTTATAATTACTGTTCATACATAAAAACTGGACACTTATTTTGGGACAAACTAAGAGGACTCTTTTCTTGGGACGTAGGGAGTAATAAAATGTGTCCAACTTTCCTGACTGTGTCATGTACGTAACTTAAATGTCGACTATAATTGCCATCGAGTTATGAAAAGTACTGAAAACGTTCTAGGTCCTTTTGCAATCCTTGTTAACAAAAATTTTCAGGCAAAAGGCTTTCAGGAGAAGCAGATAGTCAAAACAGGTTTGATAAAAGCCACCAAACAAGCATGGGAAAAACTATTATACAATCTTTATTGTCTATTGATAATAACGTATACACAAATACACTTGCAACAAAGATCAAAGTATTTTCAGGTTGCAGGTGCTTTAACTAGGTAAAACACACGCCAATAACTAAAGCAAACAAAACTACCATTTGTTGCTTACTCCAGGTAAAGCTATCGAGTGGTTTGCTTAGTGTTTGGTCTTCGGCTTCTTCACTATCATCACAGTGCAATATGCATGATGAGTAACATAGTCACTTACACTTCCCAAAACCGCCCTACAAAAGCATTTTATGTAACGTTAAGAAATGAACAAAAACATGCAAATATATTCACATAACAAAAGAAATCCTATTATAGTTCTTTGGCTTAAACATCGGTTCGTTTCCTTATCAATGGATCAAATAAAGGTTTAATAGATCGGTATAAAATTTATAATATCTATTTACATTAATAATCGCTACCTTTTTATTGATCCATGACCATGACTACCAACAACCAACATGGTAGCATGGTGCCTATCGACAGCTTCACATAAAACGTTCCTTGCGTCACCTTCCACAACTTCCACAATCACATCATCCACCTACATGAACCATCGATCTTTTTAAATACGATCCAAGCAAGTGCAGACGAATGAATAAATAATGCGTAAATCGTCTCAACCTTAAAAAACTAAAATTTGATTCTTGAAAATCTAATAACCAACACTTGAAAATCTAATAACAAACAAATCATTTAAAATCGGCATTCAACTCCGACTGCGCAAGACCTTACTCTCTAACTACTAGATGTCAATGACGAACCCAGGATTTTCTTATTGGGTGAGCCAAAAAATTTCTAAACCAACGTAACACAAGTGTTACTCCCCTATTACTTGACAGTACCTAAACATAGATTTCAATACTCTCATTACGAGTAAAATTAATGAAAAGAATGAAATATTCTTGCCAATCTAAAAACAAGTCATTAATTGAAGATAGATGTAGTTGAACAATATATAATTATATTTTGATTGCCGATCAAACTTCCATGATTCTTATATTTAATTGAATGCACTTAACTCCTAATTATGATTTAAATTGGCTGCTCTTTTTAACTTTGGGTGGGCAATAAGACCATCTTGTGAAATAACTACCCTACAATATATATGGAACTCATTAGTAACTAATAAAAATTGGGGTAGGCCATGGCCCATCCGAGGCCCTTAGTAGCTCTGTCCCTGCTAGATGTAAAATCTTCCAGTCGCCATGCAAATTCTGTTCACAATTCCAATCACACAAACGCTAATACTACGATTCGATGCATTTAATCTCATGACTTTTTTATTTTTTTTTATTTTTTTTATTTTTTATTTATATATATATTTTTTTGTGAAAAATGGTGAATTATATTATATCAAACAACAAATTACAATGATTCATTTCAACTGGAATCTTATCTACTATATTCAATACAAAAACAACAAACTAGAACTATACTCATTCTATACATATTCATTCTATATTATCCCATATCAGGCAACAAGAACCAATCTCTGTCAACACAGAATTCAATTCCATCAGACAAGGTGCACTATAGTGTAAACCATGCTAGTTTGTCTTTCTCAATTCATAATTTTTGCACCCACCATCTAGCTACATTTCCACATCACCCTTCCATCCAATCCATTCAACCTTCCACCACAATAGAAAGGATAAAAGATGGTATGTGGCCCGTATCCCATCCATGGAGGGGCTCTGCCAAGTTGTCTACATTTTCCTCGCTAAGGAAGGCTTCAACTACTTAGGAACACCCACCCTCGATGATGCCAACCCTTACCTCCTGTGGTGATGTATCGAGAGGACCAAGAAGGTTCATCTTTCACACCTCTCTATTCCCCTCATCATACACCACCCTACTAGATCACTTACCCTTCACAATGCACAACCCTTCTTTATGGTACATTCTTCCAATTTAGACCTCTTTCTTTTCACCATGTACTTGCTAGATTCCTCCCAAGGCCAACCTAGAAGTGCATGATTACTAGCAAGGTACACTCAAAGTCAAATTCAAATTCAAATTCAAATACAACATATCTATGAACACAATTAATTATTACAAAACCTAACATTCACACAAGTACTGTTATTGGCTTGACCATGGGTTTCTCCATACCTAATTATTGCAAAACCTAACATTCATACAAGTACTGTTATTGGCTTGACCATGGGTTTCTCCATACCTCACAATATTGATGTTGAATTCAATTCTAGAGGGGAGTTTGGCAATATAACTGAATTCTAACTGGAAGTAGCTTTTCATTACAAGCTTATTTTCATTAACACTTCTAATAACCATTGTCATCGAAACAAAACTTATCTTCATTTTGGCAATGGCAGTTTCTTACATTTCGGCCGACTACTAAACGGGGTTTGCGTCCACCGCTACACATACTCTAAACAGATAGAGCCCTTCACTTTTTTTGAAAGATTCGCGTGACCATTATAGAGTTGTTTGTACTTAGCACGAATTAAACTTGAGACTTCTCAAGTTTGTGATGACTGTCACAAATGACTTTTACCATTAGGCCACCATTAAGTGGTTAGACAAAGCCTTATCTAACAAGAGCTATTCTTGTGTTCAAGCTCCCGTACGCTCAACATCATAAGTTGTAAAAAATTTTGTGTTCATTCCTCAGAGTATACAAACACTCAAAACAAACATATCTTATTCACATGCATTCATTTCAAACATAAACACATATTATCAAACTAAACATATTAATCAAAACACACTAAACAAACAAACCGATTTCGAATGACAAAGCTCCTTCGCTCGTTCCACAACTCTCGCAGCAATCTTCTTCAAATCCATATCAATAAACGGATAAACATCTGCCGTACCTAAACTCACAATCAACAAAAATAAAAAATTAATCATTCATAAATCTATAATGGATTTTGCTAACTAGTAACAACAGCCCTTAGCTATAGTTAACAAGTTAAAATCTACTACAATTTCATTGTAAAAACTTGAATCATCCGATCACAATCAATTATTTGTTGTGCCGCCATGCTTTTCGGGATTGTACACTCTTTGAATTGTCAACTAACCATATTTATTCATTCTTGAATATGTAATAAAATACATCTTTTTTAACCGTAGCCCCTAAGGTTGTCCTTAGCAAAATCTACAATCATATAGAAAAACAACATGCATGCCTAAAACTACGCCTAAACTTGCATGACAACTAGCTAGCATCCTATAAGACACACCCAAGAGTCCCACCACACATATATTAGTCATACGTTTAGTCCATCCAATCCTTTCTCGATATATAAATTATAAAAAACATAACTACTTACCAGGACCCGCGAAACCAATAGCGGAAGTGGGTGTAGGTTTAGAATGAATAACAACGAGTTTAAAAGGTGAATTTGGTGCAGATGGTTTTAGAAAGTGGTCTAAAGTCCATTCAAGTGCGTAGAAGCTGTGATCACTGTCGTCTACTCCCACGATCATTACTGGTTTTTCTGCTTCTTGTTCCATCTTTTATCCCGATAGTTTGTGCTAGAAACTCGAGAAAAGTCGATCGTGATAGTCATAGACTCATTGACGAGGCGAGATTAATTGCATGGTCAAATACAATGGTGATCTGTCTTAGCTGACGTGTAACGTGTTAACACACGTGGACCTACATAGCAGTTCATATGGAAATTGATCCACATCATCATATCATTTTATGGGTACGTGGTTCACGTAGATTCCATTGTGTTTTGGTTTCACATATATTTTTATTGGGGTCGTATAATGGCAGTAATTTGGATCGATATCTTCTCAAGTTATAGCATCACGTTGAGTTTTTTGTGAAATTATAATACATAAGGGCTCATGATTTTTAATTAAAAGTAAAACCGTTATCTACTTTATTTATTTTTGATTGATCAACATGATAAGTAATGTTAAAACCAATTTTAAAGGATCTCAATAATGTACAGAATAGATACGTTAATTCTAAAAAAGTTTTGTAAATATAACAAACTTTCATAAGTGCTTCAATATGAACATTTGGTAACATGTCATACTTGAAAGTTTGACACGTGACATCATTTTTAACGTGACATGTAATTAAAATATACAGATTGAAACACTTTACGAAAATTTTTTACATTTACATATATAACTTTTTCAAAATTCACATATCAAATCGATATATTAAAAACTTCGTTACTATTTTACGCTATTTTTATTTTCGGTCCTGGTTTGATTAAGACCAGACGGTGACACTTGCCCTTTTTAGGCAAGGGAAAGGATATTTAGCAATGTTTTCAAACCCGCCGGGTCAACCGGTTGGACCGGTACCCGGACAAAAAACGGGTCAAAATAACCCAGGTTTTTAAAACCGGGTCAACCGGTTAGACCCGCCGGGTTTTGAGTGACCCGAGTCAACCTGGGTTTTGAAACCCGGCCGGGTTTGGATTTTTTTTTTTTTTTTTTTTTTTTTTTGACTCTTTATTTTTTTTATTTTCCATTGTTAAGGTGCTATTTTTGTATGATATGACTTTCTTATGGTGTATATTCACTCATATTTGTGATTAGTTTCCACTTATTAGATTGAATTTGGGTTCTGATATCCAAAGCGCTTAGCATGATTAGGAGTTTAGGACCCCTGTGCTTGAACCGTAAGGTTCTTTGCTCTTTTTTCACTGCAAAGTAGTGTTTGGAGTTTATACATTAAAGTTTGGAAAATAGAAAATGAATTTTTGGAAATGTGCATAAAACCGGGTCGAACCGGGTTGACCCAGCGGTCTAACCGGTTGACCCGGTGACCCGGTGACTCGGCCGGGTCGATCTCAAACCCGGGTTTCAAAACATTGATATTTAGTGCCATTTAAAATGGATACCACTCGCCCTTCTTAGGCAAGGGAAAGGATATTTAGTGCATTTAAAATGGATTTTAATACACTTATTGAGGTTGTTTATTTGTATTTTTATTTTAAATTAAATTTTGTTTTAAGTATAAACTACGAAATATAAAATATAGTTTCAAAAATTAAAAGTGTTGAATGATTGCAAAAAAATCTTTAGCTTTGGTACAAGTGTTAGCCATGTCACATAATGTAAGATTAAGGCTATGACAACCGCATGGAGTATAAAATGCTCTTGGATTTATATCGAGAAATCTCTTTTGTACTCCACGATGTTTCCCTTTCATATTTGATCCATTATCATAGCCTTGACCATGCACATCATCAATATCAAGATCAAGAACCTTCAATTCAGCTTGTGTAACATCAAATAATCCTTGACCAGTAGTATCATCAACATTTAGAAACTCTAAAAAGGATTCCTCAACACTAACACACGTAGAGGAGACATTCACATATCTTAATATCAAAAACATTTGTTCTAGGTGACTGGTATCAAGAGTACAATCAAGTATCATAGAGAAATATTTTGCTTGCTTTATTTTCTTAATAATTTCCGACCTAATTTCAAGCGCAAGTAACTGTATCAACTCATTTTGGATGATGTTACCTAGATAATGAAAGTGAATCTCTTCACTCTTGATGCGTCGCACATGCTCCTTTAATAAACGGGTCAAACACTTCTAACATTTCAATCAAACCCAAAAAATTGCATTGTTTTTTTGCTACAACCTCTCATTTGAACCACGAAATGCTAAATTATGTTTGGCAAGAAATTTCACAATGCTTATAATTCTAAAGATAACATTTCTCCAATGATCTCTCTCCTTCTCAAATTGCTTTTGCTCCACTTTATCAATTGTTTCATTCTTTTTCAACCTTCGGCGCATCTCAAACCATTTACCCATATTATTTACATGTTTTAAGCTAACTTCATTTTCTTTTAGTCTATGACCTAGATGTTGCCAGTCTCCAAAACCCTCAGTCGCAAGTTGTCCTTTTCCAATCCCTTTTCTATTTATTTTGCAACAAAAACAAAAAACTTTGTCATGCTCTTTTGAATACACCAACCATTCTCTATCACACTTCTCATTATTTGGTAAAACTCTAGTATAAAAAGCATCTGAAAATCGTCTTGAATTTTTATCTTTATGACCTTTTTCAATAGACTTATCTCTTTTAGGACCCTCTGTCACTAAAACATTAATCATGTCAGATGTAAGACTTCCCCAGTTTTTTGGATCAAATATATCAAAATGATCAACATTAACACTAGTATCCTGATCCTCAACCTGATCATCATGATCATTAGCACCGCCATCATCATTATAATTAATATTATCGGCCTCCATATTGTCAACATTGACATCGTCAGAACTCTCATCATTACTACTATCACTATCACTATCGTTAATGTCAACATTTAGATTCTCACTTGTAACATCAGACTTTATTTTAACTTATCTATGCATAGACCCAAATTCTTTCTTATTTGCCTCTTCAATTTTTCTTTTCTTTAAACGCTTTGAATGTCCGGACACATGTTGTCGCAATTTAGGTGGCATGATTCTAAAACACATTGAAACAATAACAACAAATATTTCATTAATACGACAATGCTACCTTATTTTATGGACTAAATAATAATGAAACATAACATCAAACATCTAATATAGCATACTTAGTGTTAGATCAAAAGAAGTAAATAACTAATCTAACTAATAAGTAGCTAAACACATAACAATTAGATCTAGAACATAAAACGTTAAATCATAAAAATTAAAAAAGAAAAAATTTTAATAATAAGTCAAAACAATAGTTTAAAAGTTAAAACGCTACCTGATCGAGTGATGGTGAAATTTTACGGTCAAATGCTTAATGATCGATTATTAAAAAAAAGAAAAAAGAATGCCGCAACTCTGAACTCTCCGATTCTCTGTGAAGTTTCTTTCTTCTTTATATTTATTAACCTAGTGACAAACGTTTTATAGTTGTGTATTATTATTATATTGGGCTTTAAATATCGAGGCCCCATAAAAAAAAATAACACTGAAAGTCAAATACTGAGTATTAGTTATAAGAAGCATTGAATTGGATAATAAAATAGTACTACTATATAATATACATATATATGTTACAAACTTTTGCAAAATTTGGTGGCCCTTTCTCTTGTGTGGCCTGTGCAAATGCACATGCAGCACTCCCTCTCAGCCGGCCTTGTATACTGGATAGGATTTTGAGAAACCAATTAAGCTAGTGTTAACATATTCCTATATTTCTCGATGTCCTTATTCTTAGATTTTTCGTAGTCAATATTGAGGACCGGATTTGCTTCGTTTCTTGTGATGAACTTGGAAAATTAAATAAAACGATCCGAATAAGTATTGGTGAGGCTGTATTTTTTGTATGGATGAGTATAAGGACTATACTCTTCAATCTCTGGATTGATATATTGATTACATCAAATAAGTACATTATATTGTCATCATTTATCCTATATAATTGACTTGTTTTATTATATTATATATAATAATCGATGCTTAATTGTTTACTTTAGTAATTCTCAGGTAAAAACAAGCAATTGGTGAAACTTGGTGATTTTAGTCGAATATGGAGCAAAATGATCAAGATGGAAAAGTCTACTAAAATCCAGAAGATACGTCGCATCATTCTAGACAGATGCGCCGTACTATCATACTTAGATGAATTCGAAGACCATTGCCTGACTTTGAAGAATGTGCCACATCAGATTATATCATGCACCGCATATGAAACTTTAGTCAACGAAGAAGAACCAACTTGTTCTACTCCAGATACGCCGCATCACATTATCAACATACGCCGTATCTATATCAAGACTTCACCAAATACGATTCAAGATAATGAAGGACATGCGCCGTATAAAGATTTAAGTTACACCGGATCTGAAGACGGTGTACGAATATTCCAGAATATATTAATCTTGGACCCCACCCGTAGTTAAGTAAATGCGCCGCATCTACTTATCTGATCCGCCGCATCGAGCCTCAGACATAACCTATAAATAACCCAAGAGTCAGACAAATTTCAGGTGCACATAAACCCTAAGGAGACGAATTCAGACGACTTGGCAACACAAGACACACCCCATAAGAAGATCTTAGAGCAGTAAGAAGGTCCTGCATATATTTAATTCATTAAGTAGTTTTGTTTTATCTGTAATAGTAATTGATGTGTTTCGAAAGCTTTAAATTTATAATAACAAGTTCTACCGATTCCTTAATATACAAAACACATGGGTAAAGTATAACCCCCGTTTATAGTAAAGGTTTAGTTAAGACCAGGTCGTCCCAAGAGAGGTAATAATTCCTTATGCTAGCTATGATTAACAAAATTAGATTCCAATGATTGTCACTTATCACTAAAATCGTGTTTGTTGGATTTAAAATTTTTGTGTTGTTTTTCCTAATTGATTTAAAGGTATGTTTATTCAAGGCTGAGCACATGAGAATCATAAGCAATCGTATCACAAAAATTACATGGACAAAGCATAGGAGTAAAGCATGATGGTTGATCATGTAAACTAGTATATCTATCCTATGTAAAAGAATCTCCTTTCGCCTTTGATTCTATAAACACAAAATGCATAAAGTGTGGTCCAAGTATGAAGTATTACATATGCATTTCTTCTAGTCAAGCCGTTAGACATGAGACTATCCCTTAAACGTGTCATAGTCAAGGTCATCATTTGTTTTACTAAGCAATTCTCACAAGCATAGCAATGATTTGTTATAGACAAACAATTCATAATATAATCAACATTATTGAATCTTTCGACCTTTAAGCAATCACAATGATCAATCAAGACAAATGATAAGAGACTAAACAATGACATATCAAATGCATACATCATAGATTCAATATTCATGATACAATTCTTATAATAATCATGGCAGAAGTGCCTCAAATAAACATAAAGTTACTACTCCATACTTAAAGTAAAGTAAAACATGTAAACAAGTATTATCATCATAATAACGAGTTTATACCAAAGATTCTCGTGCTCCAAGGTGTTTCTCCAAGTGTGGTACTGACTCCAACTCCTTACCTAGTGGTTTTGGTGCAAACCACTACTAAACTGCTTCTATAACAGCCATATTTCCCGCTCAAATCCGACAACAAAACTTCACCAGATAGTTTTTCACCACGTCAGGACAAAATGAGGAGCGTTTGTCTGGACAGTCCCTTAAATAGGCCGGCGGTCCCTTATCGATAAGGGACCATCCAGCATTTAAGGGACCGTCGCCTCTCTCCTGACGCTTATAAATACAGAACTGTTTTGCTTAAGAAAACTTCACCTCTTATGCACCAAAACCTTCTGTATTCCGAAATTCTTTCTAAAACATACTCTTTGATCACCTTATCAAGTTCTAGTTGTTTATAAGTGATCACACTCATCATTCCTCTAAGTGCAAGAGAAGAACATTCGTTGTAATCAAGAAACGAAGTGTTGAAGAAGAGTTTAGCTCATCTCATCTCATTGTTACGGATCTATCATTATTTTCATTCATTGTTTCGTGTATGTAATAGGACTTGAGTGTAAGTCTTATATTGTGTATTGTGTTGTATCCCGCCATCGTGTTGGTACGAGGTGTGAAGCTACGTGGGCTTTGGTAGATTGGTTCTAGCTAGGATTAGGACTCGACATTCTGCTTAGTGTCGTTAAACTTGGTGTAAGCTTGTGTTTGTTCCACCATAAGGGAGCGCGTTGATATAGTGTTTGTGAAACTCTCGAGTGTGAGACTCGAGGAGTGGAGTAGGGACGAAGGAGTGAGCTTCGTGGCCGAACCACTATAAATCTTCGTGTACCGATTTGATCTTTCCTTTCCTTATCTTTACTTGTTTACTTATCATTACTTTTATCTATTGTTGTGTTGATTTCACGTAAGATTCGAATCGAATCATTTTATCAAACACAATTTGTAAAGTCAATTTTATAAAAACGTGATTAATAACGGTGAAACTATTCAAACCCTCCCCCCCCCCCCCCCCCTCTAGTTTCTACACATATCTATAGAAAGATGATTTAATTCTCATCGTGATGGTGTATTTTTCGTAGCTTGAAGATTTACCGTTTGCAAGATATGTTATTTTTTAAAAAAGGTGGAAAGTGGGTTTTTATATTAAATGAGCTAAAATGTCAATTTTGTCATCCCTTTGTTATTTTTTGGTTTGATCTTAGCCATTAGATGAAAGGTGCATGGATGGTTGAGATTGGATTATTTATTTTTTAAAAGATACTAGTTTTGCATAGATCTCACCTCATTAGTGTTATACATTCTTTAACACAGCCCTCACTTCTTTTCTCTCCACTCCCCTTTCTCACCCTGAAAACAACCAGGCTCATTAAAACAAAGTCAAGAAAATTAAAACACCAAAAATGTGTTCTAATCAAAATCATATGCATTGATATGAAAAAGAAAAAACTCAGATCTGAAGTTAATCAACAAGATATCATTGGGGTTGTGTGAAAAGATGCGTGTATATAAAGGGAAAAAAAACAGATCTGAAGTTAGACGCCGTTGACCGGCGTTGACCAAAGGTTCAACATAAATCTCGGCCAATATGGCCAAAAATATCGCCTCCGATATCAAAATATTGGCAAAATCTTGGCCAATCTCGCTGAGAATATCGGCTCCGAGATTTGGGCCCGATATTTTCCCAAGCCCCGAGATCTAAGATCTCGATGAGATCTCGCCGAGATTAACTACATAGCATCCAACATATAAAGCTCTTGGTACAAATCAGTTAAATACACATATCAAAATCTTTAAATTAAGAATACAATATTAAACAATAATTAATATTATTTTTAAAACACCCTTATAATGAAAAATACATGTGATTATATACATTGTACAAAAAAATAAAACACAAAGATTTATACAATTTATATGTTAACAAGTTGATGGTACATATGATTTTGAAAACCGGACCGGACTAACAGGTTAAACCCGAATACAGAGTTGACATCAGATCGGCTAGCCAATACAAGTCGTTCAAATATGAAACAAAGAGGACCAGTCGAAACCTGTAAAATTAGGTGAACTTGGTCTAACTAGGATCTTTTTTTTTTTCTCCGGTTAATAAGTTCGTCATTGTTATTTTGTTGGCACGTGAACTTTAAACATAAGATACCCGCCGCTGCAACGCTCGGGTACCTGCCACTAGTATTATATGATGTACATAACTTTATTGGTAATAAAAAAACATTACACAAGTTAAAAAAAGAAAAGAAAAATACATTTACACAAATATTCTTGCAACAAAGTGAGTAGTTTCAAGTTGCAGGTGTTAACCAAGTAAACTCGTACACACCAATTACGTCTTAACCTTTTAAAGCCAATACTTAGAAGATTATAACTAGAGCAAGCAAAAACCCCCATTTGCAAATAACAGTAGGTTCCCTTGGTGTTTAATCTTCGGCTTCTTCACTATCAATAGGTTCCCTTAGTGTTTAATCTTCGGCTTCTTCACTATCATCACGGTGCAATGGGCATGATGTGCAACATAGTCACTTACACTTCCCAAAACAGCCCTACAAAAACAATTTAGCTTTTCTTTAACAACAAATCAAAAGGGTTTGATCAATCGATATAATTCTAATTTCTATTCACATGAATAATCATTTACCTTTTTATTGCTCCATAACCATGACTACCAACAACCAACATGATAGCATGGTGCCTTTCCACAGCCTCACATAAAACATTCCTTGCATCACCTTCCACAACTTCCACAATCACATCATCCACCTACATACGAACAATCTTTTAAATACAATCCAAACAAGTACAGACGAATGAAGCGATAATTGCGCAAATCATTTCAACCTCAAAAAACTAAAAATTCACATATATTTGACGCTTGAAAATCTAATAACACAAATCATCCAAAATCGGTATACAACTCCAACTGCGAAAGAACTTACTCTCTAATTACTAGATGTTAAAACTTCCACTCATATCATTTAAATTCTGTTCACAATTCCAATCACACAAACTTTAAAACTACGATTTTGTGTATTAAATCTCATGATTTTAACTTGATTCGACTTTCAAAATCAAGTATCAACATATCCATGAACAAAATTAACCAACAAAACCTACTCTTCACACAAGTAGCGTCACTACTAGCTTGACCTTGGGTTTGGAGAATTCACTTCTAGGGGTGTGTTTGGAAAAAAAAATATTTGGAGCTGAAGGTGAGAATATCTTTAAAGTAGCTTTTCATTACAAGCTTCTTTCATAGAAAGCTCTAATAAGCGCGGTTATCCAAACAAAGCTTTTTTTTACTAAGAGCTATTTCTGTGTCCAAGCTCTCGCGTACACCCAACATCTAAGTTGTCGATTTTTCTTGTTCATTACTCTAAATTATAACCGAACGAACACAAACACTTAAATAAACATATATTCATATTCACATAGGAAAAAGAAGATAGAGGTTTTCTTTTACTCGGGAAGGGCAAGGTTTTTAACTAAAATGCATGTAGCGTAACCAAGGCAGCCCATGACCGTTTCTAACTTTTATCTCTGCTCACATATGTACTAGTAAGATTTGAACCTTAGAGCTATTGTGAGGTGGTTAAATATTCATATTCATATCCTTTTATATTCATTCGTTTCTCTTCATATAACACAATAAATAAACTAACATAAATAACTAAACAAACAAACACACAAATGAACAAACTAAACATATTAAAACACATCAAACAAACAAACCGATTTCGAATGACAAAGCTCTTTCGCTCGTTCCACAACTTTGGCAGCAATCTTCTTCAAATCCGTATCAATAATCGGATACACAGCAATAGCACCTAATCATCATTCATAAATAATCATATAACAAAAACTTGCATGACAACTATAAATCATAAAAACACAATAAGTAAATATACCAGGACCCGCGAAACCAATAGCGGATGTAGGTGGAGGTTTAGAATGAATGACAACGAGTTTAAAAGGTGAATTTGGTGCAGATGGTTTTAGAAAGTGGTCTATCGTCCATTCAAGTGCGTAGAAGCTGTGATCACTGTCGTCTACTCCCACGATCATTACTGGTTTTTCTGCTGCTGCTGGTGCTGTTTCTGCTTCCATTTCAACAATTTGGTTACTTCACGGTTTGTTTTTTACTACAGCTAGCTTAAATGTGTTTAGTGGTTTGTTTATAAATGGGTTTTGTTACTTTTTTTAAAAGAAGATTCTAGCTTTTTACTGTGTTAAACTCCAAAAATGAAGATTCTATGTATTAAACTCAAAAATGAACATTACGGGAAGTGATAAGCATAAATTTTAGAAGAAAAAAAAAAAAAAAAAAAATCACAAATTAAGTAGACACCTTCTAGCCATTCAATTTTTTTTTCAAATAAATAAGTTTCTTTTTCGAAAATAAACTATTTTACAAACGTTAAATTGTTACACGACAGAAAAATACATTATTGCGTCGACAATTTTTTTATATTCCATGGTCAGTTCGACATACTTTCGACGAATTCTTTTTCCGCTTTTTTATGAGTAGTAAATATTAAACAATACGAAATGCAATATAATTTGTGATACAAAATTTTAAAATTTCAGATCATAAATGACATTTTAGTTACAATTAAGCCTTTTGACACTGGCGCATATGGTCTGTTTTGGAGATTTATCCCGATTGTTGTATTGGGATTTCTAGAAAAGCCGTGACAGAACATATTCGACGAATGATTAACGGGTTAGTGGTGATCTGGCTGAAATGACCTGCTGACACATTGTGGACCTACATAACAGTTCATATGGATATTGGTCACATCTTCATATCTTCTTATGGGTGGTTCACGTAGATTCCATTTAGAAATTGACTACCTTCTTTTTACGCACCTGCTATATTAATTCTCTTGCACATTAGACCCTTGGTACTATTGATTATTGTCGACTAGTGTTTTGGTTTCACATATATTTTGGCCCTTATTTGATTAAGACATGATGGACAGTCCTAATCACACACCATTTTGGGCAATTTTTGACGTTATATTGCATATTTGTAAGAGCATTCGGTAACTCGGGTTAAACTTTTACTCAGTGCCATGTCAGCACTACATCCGCCTTAATATTTTAGGGTTTTGCTAACGACAGCTTTAAGGGTTGTCGTTAAAAGTCATTATTTTATTTCAATTGTTTGTAAGAGTGAAATTCAACCAATCACAATCAAGTGTCAATTGTGTATTCACTATATATTCTAAATTGTCTTCATTTTTTTCGTAATTATCATCCAATCAGAAGCATTCATAAATGGTGGTGTAATAAAACTTATTTGCTTAATGACAACCTTATGGTTGTCGTTAACAAAACCCAATATTTTAACCTTAAAAAAAAAAAAAAAAAAAAAAAAAAAAAAAAAAAAAACTTTTATCATAACTCAACTTTAACTCAACATTTTGGACTTCACCTTTAAAAAATTATAATTTACAAATTAACCAATTAACTATTTCATTCATTAAACAACCTATTCATTAATAAACTTAAAAATTTCAATACAAAATAAAAAAAACATTACGAATTAAAAAACTACCACATAAAAAAACTAAATAAAAATGTGATTAATTAACTTTAAAAAAATGGAGCTATAACCACTGAGACTAAACTGTAAACACCACATTACCCTAGGGACTAAACTGCAAATTCAAGTTATATATCATCTTCTCCATCACATATTAGCTGTACCCACACTAAACACACACACATAGTTAAAACACACACAAGAACACACACTGCAAAATTATACGCTAAAGAACACACACTGTAAATTCAAGTTATATATCATCTTTATTTACATTCCTAAAATATTTCGTAAAATGTTTATTTCACAATATTTAACTATTAAACTTTAAATTTTACTCCGTAATTTATAGTTAAAATAAATAACAAATGTAATTTATTGAATAATCGTTATAGTTAAAATAAAAAACAAATGTAGTTTATTAAATAATCGTTTCTATCATGAAATTACTTTGTGAGTCTTAAAATCTAGTTTTATTTATGTTATATTATTTATAGTCTTAATTTATTGTTAGTAATCGTCAGTTTTGTCTTTTTGAAATAATTCTTTATAAACCAAGTGTATTTACATAGTACTTAGATCTTATGATAACAATGAATATAGTAAAAAACCAATATTTAATATTTGAAAATTGATATAGGAATACGTAAATCAATCACGTGTTCCTA
Source organism: Artemisia argyi (assembly GCA_030686995.1). Lineage (NCBI taxonomy): Eukaryota > Viridiplantae > Streptophyta > Magnoliopsida > Asterales > Asteraceae > Artemisia > Artemisia argyi. The sequence goes on from CM060706.1 coordinate 43,455,259, forward strand.
TATCAAATTTTCAAATACCAGAGGCGGGACAACAGAAGTGGTACAACATAGGTAGAAATTTCGATTATTAAGGGTTTTGTCTTGTTTTTATTGATCTAGGATCCCCTTTCGCTAGGATTGTGGTTCATTGATCTCCCTTCAATCCAAAAGGTAGTTTCGTTTTGTTTTCTTGCATTGAGTATGGTGAGTTTTAGATCAAAGGAAGATGATGTTGCTAGGATTTCTATTTCGATTTATGTCACAAACTTTCCGGAGTCGTTCTCTGCTAAAGAGTTGTTTCATGTTTGTAAACAATATGGGCACGTTGTCGATTCGTTTATTCCGGAGAAGAAATCTAAAGAAGGCAAAAGATTTGGCTTTGTTCGTTTTATTAATGTTTTCAATGTGGATCGATTGGTGGGAAACATTTGTACGATTTGGGTTAATCGATTCAAACTTCAAGCTAACATTGCGCGATTTCAGAGAGAACCTTTGAATAAGAAGGTTACAGAAAAGAAGAATGATGAGACTAGTAGAGGTACATTTATGAATTCTCTCAAGGATAATGGGGGACCAGTTGGCAGAAAATCGTTTGCTAATGTGGTTAAGTCTAATGATAAGGTTGGTTCGGGGGAAAACTCTGATGTTCCTGCGATTGTATTGGATGATGAGTGTTTGAATACAAAAGATTTAAGTAATACTTTGTTGGGAAGGGTGAAGGAATTCGCATCTCTTTCTAACCTCAATACGGCCTTAACCAATGAAGGTTTTGTGGACATTAGAATTCGATACATGGGGGAATTATGGGTGATGGTGGAATTTGATTCTTCTAAGTCTAAAGACTTGTTTCGCGATAATGTTGGGGTAAATTTGTGGTTTACTGAGATTAAACAAGCAGATATCGAATTCATCCCTAATGGCAGAATTGTTTGGGTGGAGATAGAAGGAATACCGTTCAAATTTTGGTCCGGTAATACATTCAAAAAAGTTGCTGATAAATGGGGGGAGTTACTGGATGTCGATGATAAGGATGAAAGTTGTTTGCATTCCAAGAGATTGTGTATTTACACTAAGTCTCATATGAATATCTTTGATGACTTTAAGGTGATATTCTGAGGCAAGGTGTATTGGGTCAAGGCTAAGGAGGTTCTAGGATAGGTTCCTGATTTATTGGAGGAGTCTGACGATGAAGATGATGTTGATGATGGGGATATGGAAGAGGATAATATGAAGCAGGAGTCTGGTAGTATGGATGAAAATAGCGATTTGGCTGAAGTACCAGAAACAAATTTTGATGACTCGATTGGGCCTAAGGAAAATAAATCAGAAGATCCATTTGGTATTTATTCTTTACTGAATAACAAAGAGAAGGATATTAATGCAAGTAGTTCTAATAACGAGCAAAGTTTGAAGTATCCTCCAGGATTTACGCCAAATTCAGAGGAGGGTGTAGTGAATGGTAAGAAAGAAGTTCACGACAGGTTTGATGTTAACAGTGTTAATAAAGGCTCAATGGACACTGGGTCTCAATCTGGTAGTAATGGGAGAATTAAAATATCAGAGGCTCCACGGTCGGGAGGCTCGTTTCTGGGTTTAATGGAAGAAGTTGTCAAAGTTGGTCAAACGATGGGGTATAATATGGAGGGATGTGTTAATAACTTGTCCGAGATCATTGAATCACATGGAGAGGTGTTGGTTAATGGATGAATTTTTTATCCCTAAATATTTAAGGCCTCGCCCAAAAGGCCAAAAAAGATTGGGTTCGGGAGTTATGTATCTCTAATAAAGTTAATTTCTTGGCGATTCAAGAAACCAAAATGGAATCTATGGATATTCGATGTGTAAGGAGTTGTTGGGGTAATTATGGGTTTGATCATATTCATGGCAATTCGATTGGTAACTCGGGAGGTATTCTTTGTGTGTGGGATCCAAATGCTTTTAAAAAAATATCGTATACTATTTCGGATTTTTTTGTAATTATTCGGGGATTGTGGCTTAAGAGTGGGGTTAATCTTCTTATTGTGGTGGTGTATGGTCCTCATGATCCTAGAGATAAACGAATTATGTGGGATTATCTAGCTAATACGTTAAATCAGTGGGACGGGGAGGTGACTGTCATGGGCGACTTCAATGAGGTGCGATATAAAAATGATAGATTTGGTTCGGTCTTTAATATTAATGGGGCCAATGAATTCAATACTTTTATTGCAAACGCGGGTCTTGAGGAGGTTCCGTTAGGAGGTAGTAAGTTTACTTGGTGTCATAAGTCGGCTACGAAGATGAGTAAGTTAGATAGATTTTTTATCTCTGACAATCTATTTAATATGCTTCCTAATATTTCGGCTGTTACATTGGATCGGTATCTTTCGGATCATCGCCCGATATTGCTTCGTGAGAATGTTCATAATTATGGGCCTATTCCTTTTCGTTTCTTTCATCATTGGATTGAATTGGAAGGATTTGATAAATATGTTATTGATATGTGGAAAATAGCTTCGGGTGATGCGCATAATGGTATGATCAGTTTTATGGGTAAGATGAAATTTGTTAAAGTAAAGATTCGCGAGTGGATTACAAGGAACATGAATGACTGTAAGGGGCAATGTGAGAAATATAAAAAGGAGATCAGTATGTTAGATGTCGAGATTGATAATGGAAATGGAACAGAAGCAGTGGTGAATAAAAGGTTGGAGTTTCTTAACAAGTTGCAAAACTTGGATAAATTTAATGACATGGACGTGGCTCAAAAGGCGAAGGTCAAATGGGCTGTGGAAGGGGATGAGAACTCTCGGTTTTTTCATGGGATGTTAAATAGAAAACGTCATCAACAGAGTATACGGGGGGTCATGGTTGATGGGGTTTGGAAGGACAAACCATGTGATGTTAAAAGGGAATTCCTTAGTCACTTTAGTAATCGTTTTGGTAAACCATCTGATGTTAGAGCTACTGTTGATATGCAATTCCCTAGACAGTTAGATGTCGAACAACAAGAAGAATTAGAGTGTGAGGTGACAAATGAGGAGATAAAAAAAGCGGTTTGGGATTGTGGTACCGATAAATCTCCGGGTCCCGATGGGTTCACTTTTGATTTTTATCGACATTTTTGGTCTACAATTGAAAAGGACGTTGTCGAGGCTGTGAGGTATTTTTTCTCAAACGCAAATTTTCCGAAAGGGTGTAACTCTTCCTTCATTACTCTAATCCCGAAAATTCCCGATGCTAATATGGTTAAAGATTTTCGTCCGATATGTCTTATTGGCAGTATGTATAAGTTGATTGCGAAGATTTTGTCAAATCGGCTTGTGACAGTTTTGGGGGATATTGTGAGTGAGGTTCAATCGGCGTTCATTGCGGAGAGACAAATTCTAGATGGGCCGTTCATCTTGAATGAGGTATTACAGTGGTGTAAAAAAAAAGAAGAAACAATCAATTATTTTCAAAGTAGATTTTGAAAAGGCGTACGATTCTGTTAGATGGGATTTTTTGAATGAGGTTCAAAAAAAGTTTGGTTTTGGAAAAAAATGGTGTGAATGGATTCAAGCTTGTCTATGTTCTTCGAGAGGGTCTATTCTTTCTCAATGGTAGTCCGACCGAAGAATTCCAATTTTATAAAGGTTTGAAACAAGGTGACCCGCTATCCCCGTTTTTGTTCCTTTTAATTATGAAGAGTCTTCATTTATCTTTTCAAAGGGTTGTGGATTCGGGCTTGTTCTCGGGTATAAAGTTGAATCAATCGGTGACTCTTTCTCATATGTTCTACGCGGATGATGCAGTCTTTGTTGGGCAATGGAGTGAAAATAATATTAACACTTTAGTGCATGTGTTAGATTGTTTTTTCCGTGTTTCAGGTCTTCGAATTAATATGAGCAAAAGCAAGATATTGGAAATTAATGTGGATAGTGTTAAAGTGAAGCAAGCTGCCGCCAAGCTTGGGTGTCTTATTCTTCAATGCCCATTTTCGTATCTAGGTACTAAAGTAGGGGGTTCGATGAATCGGGTAGATGCTTGGAAGGAGGTTGTTGATAAGGTTAAATCACGTTTGTCGAAGTGGAAAATGAAAACGTTATCTATTGGTGGCCGATTAACGTTATTAAAATCAGTTCTAGGATCTATTCCTATTTTTCATATGTCTATCTTTCGGGTTCCAACTGGTGTGCTCAAAACATTAGAGTCTATTCGTAGCCAATTTTTTAACGGGAATGAGGTGGGTAGTAAGAAAGCTAGTTGGGTCAAATGGAATGATGTGTTGATGGATAAAGCGCGTGGAGGTCTGGGAGTTGCTAGCCTTTATGCTTTGAATAGAGGCTTATTGATTAAGTGGTTCTGGAAGTTTTATAATCATAAATCATCCTTGTGGGTGAAAATTATTAAGGCAATCCATGGGGAGGATGGAGGTGTGAACTCATTGAATGTTTCGGGTGTTCGAACCTGCTGGAAAACCATTGTAAATGAGATAAAGGTTTTGAAGAGTCAAGGGGTTAATGTGACAGAGTTTATGTGGTTAAAGCTTGGTAACGGGAATAAAGCATCTTTCTGGAATGATAATTGGCATGGTGATGGAGCTTTCAAAGATCTTTTTCCGCGGGTATATGCTCTTGAGATTTGTAAGGATGTTACGGTTCATGCAAAGATGAGTAATTCCAGTATAGAAGCATCTTTTCGTCGTAATTCTAGGGGTGGAGCGGAACGAGAACAGTATGATGCTCTTTTGGTATTGGTTAACACGGTTAATTTTAGTCCGATAGAAGATAGGTGGAGATGGACGTTGGAGAGTTCGGGGGAGTTTTCGGTGGCTTCCATTCGGAGAGCTATTGATGAGAAGCGGATATTGAGTGTTCATTCCCGGACTAGATGGGTGAAATATGTGCCAATAAAAATTAATGTTCTTGCATGGAAAATAAAGATGGATGCTCTTCCAACGCGTATTAATATTTCCCGTCGCGGTATAGATATTCCTTGTATTGAGTGTCCTAACTGCAATTGTGGGGTGGAGTCCTCGGACCATTTGTTCTTTCAATGTGATCTTGTTCGACAGATTGCTCGTAAGATTGCAGTGTGGTGGAATGTTAATTATGTGGATTGCAATTCGTATGTTGAATGGGTTGAATGGTTGGTGTCGTTGCGTCTAGGGTTTAAGGCGAAGATGATGTTCGAAGGCACGTTCTATACTTTATAGTGGAATATATGGACATCTCGAAATAGACTCCTGTTTGATGTTAAAACCCCCTTGAAGGCAAGTATCTATGATAATGTGGTGTCTAGTTCTTTTTATTGGTGTAGGTTTAGAAGTAAAAGTTCATTTTGTCGGGACGAGTGGATTAGAAACCCCTGTCTTATTGTGATGTAATCCTAGCTCCTTGCTAGTTTTTTGTGATTAATATAATTTTGCTGTTCAAAAAAAAAAATACCAAAACTTCCATACGTATGAAGAAAAAAAAATGTTTTTGTCACAAGAAAATGATGGTTGCTGTCAACAATCTTCTTTAGATATTGGAGCACCATAACATGTCATTGTTAGCTCTCAGCTCACTTGACCATTTATTTACATGGTAATTGATATCGTATAAAGCAAGTAGGGCATTGCAAAAAATGTGAAAGGAACAATGATGTGATCAAAGTTGATGGATTTGGAACTATAGATGCTTACGGGCTTATGGTTCAATTTAGTTATCATGTTCGTTTTGATTGAAGAAATGAAAAGTATAAAGATGTATATCGTCACTAAAATTCTATAACTTTTTCACAAGTCGACTATTTTGAATTATGTATTCTTTTAAAACTTTCCACAAAAACAACTATTGATGATCATGGGCTTATGGTTCAATTTAGCTATCATTTTCGTTTTGATTGAAGAAACGAAAAGTATGAAGATGTATCTCGTCACTCAAATTCTATAACTTTTTCACAATCGACTGTTTTGAATTATGTAGTCTTTTAAAACTGTCCACAAAAACAAATATAGATGATTACGGGCTTATGGTTCAATTTAGCTATCATTTTCGTTTTGATTGAAGAAAGGAAAAGTATGAAGATGTATCTCGTCACTCAAATTCTATAACTTTTTCACAATCGACTGTTTTGAATTATAGAGTCTTTTAAAACTGTCCACAAAAACAAATATAGATGATTACGGGCTTATGGTTCAATTTAGCTATCATTTTCGTTTTGATTGAAGAAATAAAAAGTATGAAGATGTATCTCGTCACTCAAATTCTATAACTTTTTCACAATCGACTGTTTTGAATTATGTAGTCTTTTAAAAATGTCCACAAAAACAAATATAGATGATTACGGGCTTATGGTTCAATTTAGCTATCACTTTCGTTTTGATTGAAGAAAGGAAAAGTATAAAGATGTATCTCGTCACTTAAATTCTATAACTTTTTCACAATCGACTGTTTTGAATTATAGAGTCTTTTAAAACTGTCCACAAAAACAAATATAGATGATTACGGGCTTATGGTTCAATTTAGCTATCATTTTCGTTTTGATTGAAGAAGCGAAAAGTATGAAGATGTATCTCGTCACTCAAATTCTATAACTTTTTCACAATCGACTATTTTGAATTATGTAGTCTTTTAAAACTGTCCACAAAAACAAATATAGATGATTACGGGCTTATGGTTCAATTTAGCTATCGTTTTCGTTTTGATTGAAGAAAGGAAAAAGTATCAACATCAACTGTTTGGAATTATGTAGTCTTTTAAAATTGTCACAAAAAAGGTCAAAGGTTTTCAGCAAAAATAAGTCCATAAAGTGTTATGCACATGTCATATAAGTCCATATAGTGATACATAATTTGCAGCAAAATATCATGCAAAAACAACCAAACATATAAGACAACTACTTTTTTCTCGGTTAAGTGAAAATCACTGTCATTGTTATATCTCTTTGAGTTGCTCGGAAAAATCCATTTAAGTGGTAAACAATATCACTCCTCTGTTGCGAGGAGTGATATTGCTTAGTGTTTCTTTTTAGCTTCGGCTAAGTTAAAAAAAAAAAAAAAAAAAAAAAAAAAAAAAACTAATTAGCTTTGATGCTAAAAAAGAAAGATAATTCTGCCAAGTACTACAATGTGTTCGAAACGATTTTAATTACTATATGAACGTTTCAAAATTGTTTATACGAAATTAAATAACTTAATTTGAATCACAGTACATTGAAGTATAAAAGTATAGGGTTTAATGCAAAAGCTCAAGTTTAGTTTAAAAAAATGTCGAATTAAAATATAAATTTTTTCAACTGACAAAGTATATTAGAGTTTCTTGAATAATAAGGTCTAATAAAATTTTAGAATTAAAAGCTAATTCAAACCAAAAGATTAGCTAGTTTTGTTTAAGCTTAGTATTGTATTTATAAATTTATTTAACTCGTTTTATATTTGATAAATATATTTTTTATATCTTATTTTCTAATTTATGCGCTTGTTTAATTTTCATATACATTTATGTTTGACAAATTTAAGAGCAGTGACATGCAATAGCAGTTAGCACTAATTGTTTGATAGAATGATTGTAAATTTTAAAATGACACAAAAGGTAAACACTAACGATAAATTCTTCTTCAATTAACATTTGAAAAATCGCGTTTTAGAAAGAAACAAATTGCTGAATACTCATTGACACACAAGCTTTCAAACGTAAAACGCTAAATGCTACTGTACTAAACAAAATTTTAAACAATCTTAGTCAAACAAGTGTTCAATTCTAAACGCTAGCCAGTGCTAAATGCTGTATTAAGCTCCATGCCAAAACACACTTGAAATTCGTGAGTTATAGCGGACTTATAGCTTATTTGATTTTGGGCTTTTCATAAGTTCACTTTTTGTGGCTTATTTTAAATCTTTTCGGCTTATATAAGTTTCTTATGTTATACTACATCCGTCCAAAATTATAACTCAATTTTGACTTTGCACAAAGTTTAATAAATTCGCACTAACTAATTTATTAATCAATCAAATATTTTATCTCTCCACTAAAATGTTATTTGATTAGTTGAAATAAGAAAATAGACAAGTATTTTGGGACAGCAAAAAAAATTGACTTATAATTTGGGACGGAGGGAGTAAATGAGTAATAACATGAGAAGTTTCAAAATAAGCCACAAAAAATGAGCTTATTAAACATAGGGTGTGTTTGGCGCAGCAGATTATGAAAGATTATAAAGAGATTATTCTTACTTTTTCAAAAAATAAGCTATTTAAAAAATAATTAAATAATATTTGTTTAACAAACAGAACTTATAAGAGATTATATATATATATATATATATATATATATATATATATATATATATATATATATATATATGAACTTATAAGAGATTATAAAAAAAAAATATATTGTATAATATAATCTCCTCTTCAGCAGTATCTCCGGTTTCAGCAACAAAACACCCCATAATAAGCAAAAAATAAATATAACGCGAGATCATGCAAAACCATCACATATTAACATTTCAACCAAAATCACAATTAAAATGAGATTCAGTTCCCAATTTGATACAAATTGTATATCACCCATCCATACAATCGATCAGTCCTCATAATCCAATTTAGAGGTATGTTATTGCTCTCTTTTACATGTTGATATTTTTCTCAGTATCATGCATGCACACCAGTTGTTCGATGAAATGCATCAACGAGAAGTTAATGTATCCCCTACTTTTTTCTGTAGTAACTAAGTTCATGCATAATAACGCGTATTTAGCGTAGAAAATTGCATTCTATAACAATCATACAATGATAATACAGCTCTATCGTGTAAGGTAGGAAGCGCAGTTAATGCAACAACTCGCTTTATAACATTTACCGCCATGGAAAATGGTAGGTATCGTGTCTCATTTGGAATTATGTTAGTGACTTTATATAGATGCTCTATCAGGAAGCTGATGACCTTTTTTGTTTGTTAGGTCTAGCTTAAAGTTTTGTCGTTAATTTATGTTCAAACAATAGACAGGTTATTTTTAAAACGAGTGATGTGATTTTGACATAGATATGTAGTATGGTATAAGAATTTTAGACGGCATGAGATATGATACCAACACGCTGAAGTAGAATCTTCCCACACTACATGTGTGAACATCCATATAAGACAATATGCTCAAAGACTTGACACAACTAACTCTAGTGGAATACAACCTATCGAACCAACCGTGGCCCACGACGTATTATGTCCGACAAAATGTTACAAGGACGTTTCTATAACAGTTGACAAAGAGCCTACACAATTATTGAAGGAAAAGTAGAGTAGATCCATAACTGAAGTACTATTGTTATAAATAGCTAAATACCTCTTGGACCCACCCCAGGAAAAGTGATCGCATTTGTAGGAATCTCAAACAGACCCATGAATCATGATTGTAAGAAACGTAAGATATATGCAGTAGTATGATACTATGATGTGAATATGATTTTAGAACTTGTACATTTGATGCTTGTATAAACGCATTAGCGCCAATACAATCAGTAAGCCTAGCGCTAGCACAAACTAGAAGCAGTAGACTGACTACCATCTTTTTTGGCCATCAAATGGACATTTAACTAGATTATTTAGAATATTTTCATCCATTATTCCATTCATAAACCCACAATATTTAATTAAACAATCTCAAAATCATCTAAATTTGGCAACACAATCACAGAAAACGGGATATGTGGCCTCCTTATAGGAAGACTACCTCGCTTCTGCAGAGCGATATTCTCCTGTTATCAACAAAACTGCTATGTGGTTTCAATCTGATTCCATCTTTTTATAACCCCGAAGATCTGTTTGCATACTCCTGAACCAGTGCCCCGAACAGCGAAGGTCTCTCAATTAACCGTGACGGTTTATCAAATTCTCTCGCATAACCTATTTCAAACAGATCATATTTACAGCCAAGACATTACAAAACCACAAATTTTAAGTAAATTTTAGACAGGGGTGAGAGTATTACCAGCATCAATGACTAGAACACGATCACAATCCATGACAGTTGGTATTCTGTGAGCGATGCTAATGATGGTACAGTCGGCAAAGTCCTCTCGTATGATTTTCTGAATGACAGCATCTGTTTGCGAATCCACAGAAGCAGTCGCTTCATCCATGAACAACAGCTTGCTGTGCTTCATCATCACACGTCCCAAACATAGAAGTTGTCGTTGTCCCACACTCCAATTGTCACCATTATCAACAACTAAGGAATAGAATTTAGACACAGATATAAGAGGATTTTCCCTCAATATTTGAGTTTATAGATTAGTTTCTATTACCTGCAGAATCTAGTTTACCAGGTTTTGCAGCTACAACGTCGTTAAGTTGGCATCGTTCAAGACTCTGCAAAGCAAATTTTTAGATCAGATGGCTTAAAAAAGATCAAAATAGGTTGGACATCATTGCATACAAATGCACGGAAACAGAAAAGTAAGATTACCCTCCATATCTCTTCGTCAGAATGTTGACCAACCGGGTCGATGTTGCTTCTCACAGTGCCTTCGAAAAGGATTGGTTCTTGAGGAATGATCCCAAACCGAGACCTAAGATCATGTAATCCAAGGGTGGAGATGTTGATGCCATCAATGGTTATACTTCCACCAGATGGCTCAACCAACCTAAACAGAACCTGGATTAGAGTTGATTTGCCTCCACCAGTTCTACCAACCACACCAATCTTTTCACCCCCTTTAATGCTTAGGGTAATGCCTTTGATCACCAGAGGTGTGTTTGGACGATATCGAACCTGTACTCACAAAGTGACAAGCAAACATCTAAGATCCGCAGCTGAGATTACTCTTAAAAAAGGCCACAATTTAGATTCAGGATTGCAGATTCTCATATTAGTTGGTTACCTGCAAATCTTTGAGCTCTACATTGCCTTGAGATGGCCAGTTTGAAGGAGGGGGGTTGTCTTTTTTCACCCATTCGGCTTCTGATGGTATGTTGGTGAACTGTTTAATCCTTTCAACTGAAACCATTCGGTTTTCCACAAAACAGCTTATATATAAAGCCCAAAATAAAACTCCATTGAGTGACAACCCATACGATAGTGATAATCCAACATTCTCTGATAAAAAGTGCCCATTTCAAGATTAGTCTCTCTAGAGAAAAAAGAAAAGTTACAAGAAAGTTTAGGGCTAATTTGCAAATATACCTGGTTTAATAATACTGCTAGGTAACACGATCATGAATACAGTGGAAGCACACAGAAATAAGCTTCCAAGAAACTCCAAACGAAAACCTAACCACCCGTTCGATCCATTATTGTGAAAATCCATTCTCAGGTTTCCATTCACACGATCTACATTTTCTTGAACGAATCTATCCTGCTTCCTAAAGCACCTAATTGTCATAACGCCAGAAATGCTCTCAGAGAAATGGTGAATAACAGGTGCTTTTGTAATCGAGTCAAGTCGTGTTATTTCACGAGATGTTGCAAGGTAGTATCTCTGAAACAATCACACCATAAGATCAAATCAGATATAAGTCACCTTATCTAGTGCCAACTCCCTAAGATAGATAAAACGTACCCGATACCAGAAATTGAGCCAACCGAGTGGAACAAGTAGGAACACAGTTGGCCACGCGTACTGACAAGTGATGATGACAATACCAATAACTGTTATGAACATGGAAAGAGTCAGGGTCATCATAAACGGAAGGAAGACATCGATGTTTGTCTGATCACTTGATGCCTGAAAAGATAATAAAAAAATAACCATAAGATGATTCCGTAAATGTTTAGTTAGTCCATCTGGATTTAACTTAAGAATTGTAAAAACGGACCAAACTTTACCCTACTAAGAATTCTTCCTGAAGGCGTCGTGTCGAAAAAAGACATTGGAGCATGAAGGATGCTGTGAAGAATCTGAGTAAAGAAAACCTGGGAAGTTTTAAGGCCGAGGATTGTCGAACAAATGACTCTACCAAATACTAAAAGCAATGAAACACCGGCAATAGCTGTATAAACTTCTATAAACAATGAAGGGTTGAAAGAGGAAACACGCTCATCAGCAGTTTCATATGCCAACCAGTAATCACTTGCCATTTGTGCGCCTTGCCACAAGAACGAAAACAACAAAACGGCAATCACACCCCACCATCCATAAGCCTCAGTGACATAAACCTTATACACACCTAAGCTGATTCTTCCTGTTTCCCTTTCTTCTTCTTCGATTAGCTTTGATGTTCCTATGATAGAACTAGACTTTGATCGTTCTAAAGGCTTTTGATCTTCTTCCCTGGGGTTTTGACTAGGGGATTTTTGAAGAGGTCTAGGGGAGTTACTATCCGAAGTTGTAGGTTCCATTTCTACTAGTTGCATAGAGGTTTCATGTGCAGAAACTAAAGCTTTAAAATCCAATCCAGATTCTAGTAGTTCGTCGTACTTTCCTGATTGCACAATCATTCCATCTCGCATCACCTACAGCAAAACAGTTGAACAATCAAAACCGAAATCTTCACATTTAATATAATTTATAATACTTACCAGGATCTGATCAACATTATGGAGGAAATCAACTTGATGTGTGACAAGCAAGACGGTTTTATTTCGGAGAACACCTTTCACGCACTCCTACAATAAAAGGAAAATAAATAAATAAATAAAATAACAATAAGAAGTAGTTACTGCAAAACAAATAGATAAACTTTAGTCCTAAATAATCACTTTAAATATTTCTGAACCAGTGTGAGCATCAACTGCACTAAAGACATCATCAAGAAGATAGATGTCACAGTCTTGATAAACAGCTCGGGCCAGTTGAATCCTCTGCTTCTGACCACCACTAAGGTTAATCCCACGCTCTCCAATTTCGGTCTGGTCACCGAATTCCATCATTTCCAAGTCTTTCTCTAAGCAACAGTTCTTGATTACTTCCTTGTATTTTTGTCTATCCATTGGTAAACCGAACATAATGTTCTCTTGAATTGTTCCATTTTGAATCCATGCTGTTTGTGCAACATATGCCGTGCTCCCACACACCCTCACCTGTTATAGCATCCACATAGTTTACAACACATTTCCAGAAACTTTATGGTAGCAATGATATTGAGATTAATGGTACCTTCCCGGTGATTTTGTGCATTTCGCCAATGACGGATGCTAGAAGAGATGATTTCCCAGAACCCACTGTCCCAACAATTGCTGCAAGTTCACCTTTCTTGATCTCAAAGTTCAAATTCTTGACTACAGCACCGTCGGCAGCTTCATCATCCCAGCTAAATGACCCATCTTTGACTTCGACTGCTGTGCTGCCGCTGCAACCCTCCTGCCTCTCCACTGCTCCCTCGTTCAACTCCTTACTCGACATGAATGCATCCAATCTTTCCAATGAGATCATGGCCTGAGAAATGGAAATCATAGACTGGGGAAACGTCCGAATTGGCTCTTGCAAGCTCTTGAACAGCGCCGTGGCGGTGAACACTGTCCCGGCATCAAGTGGGATGCCAAGCAAAATAGCACTCCCAAACGTGAGCGAAGAGATAAACAAAGGGGCACTCCACAAAACAATCATATTTCCACCAATGGAATACATGAATTTGGTAAGCCATCCGTATTCAGACGCACGAAACGCTTGAATCCTCCTGTTGAAGTGTTCTTCCCATGCTTGGAACTTAATCACCCTCATGTAGTTAAGCATCTCGTTGGTAGCTTTCATCCTGGAGTCACGGTTTTGCATTATACTAAATTGAAACCGGTTGTTCCTTTTAGCACCGAAGATAACATACAACAAAACAGCCACGATCCCGGCCAAAGCTACCAATGAAGGAACACCAAGGTAATTGTATAGAATAGCCAACGCCACCGTAATTTGGACTGGCATAAGCCAGATAGCATGCAACTGAAGCATCATATCACCTAGCTGTTGAGCATCTACAGCCATATAGTTCACAATCTGTCCAACCCCATGTAATTGTCGAGCTGAACACGAGAGGCGTAACCCCTTTTTATATAGTGAAGTAATCAGAGTGGACCGGATCAACATTCCAAGCTTTTGAGAATTGAAATTAAACTGATGGGATGACAAAACTTCAACAAATTTGGCACAAAGAAGGATCATTATCAAGTAATATCCCTCATAGAGTGAGGTGCTCTTCCCCGAAGTGTAATCAACAAATCTTTGGATCAACAGAGGGCCAACATACATAACACAGAGCCTTACAAGTGCAAGGAATGCAGTGAAGGCAATATGTTTCCAAAAACAACGAAGCAATGTGATCCGAACAGGATGTTTGGAGTTCTCATTCTCTTTTGGCCAATTCTCTTCAAAAAGCTTTGACATTTTCTCTGCCCTATGTTCTGGTGAAAGCTTAGGTATGTCCTCGAGCTTCAAAGGCCTGGTGTACCCTGTCTGCAACAGGGGGTTCATCCACAACCAAAAGACTCTTGATGGGATTGAAGCCGTTGCCCACCCACTCACATTCGATGACTTGTTCACCTCATCAACCCCTGCTACTTCACCATTACCATTACTAATGCCATTTCCGTGTCCATTTAATGAATCAGATTCTGCTGTCACTATTATTCCAGTTGATCCAGTTACAGATACAACCAGGAGGAAAACAGAAAATGGTAGACATACCAATGAAATGATGTCCTCAGACTCGAGAACCAGAGTGTTTCCTGAACCAGAAACTAAACGGGCAACACCGGAAGAAGCCAATAAAGCAATGACTATGAAATTTACCACCCCAAAAACACGAAGAGTGACCGGATGACTTACAGCTTGAAACCTCTTCTCATGAATGATCAAAACAGTGATCACAAGAAAAGAAAAGGCTTGAATTAACCAACACACTCCATCTATCAACTTCCATGGCATATGGGTATATTGTGTAAACACCAAAACTGACGCAACAATGGACAAAACTGCTAAAACCGACGTGACAAACAAAGATGACTTAAACCAAAGATTGGTATTGACAACAACTTTAGGTTTACTAATAAGAGGTTCATTCACAGCGGATGTGCTGCCTGAACTAAATCTTGAATAGATCTTTTGGATAGCGAAAACGAATAGTATGAGCAAGAAAACTACATCAACCGCAGATAAAAGTACTCGTTGAGGACATGGAGACATGAAAATGAACCTTAACCATTGAAGCATTAGTGCAACACCTGAAGCATCTTGTGCCACTACAGAACTTGAAGAACAAGAAACAGAATTCATCCAAGATGAACCAGAAATCATCTTGGATTTCAAAGTCAACTAGTGCAAAACTTTAGATTTCTATTCTACACATACAATAATGTTCACCCATAAACAAATAAATATATAGGGCATGTTTACAAGACTATCATTATTTTGTTTATAATATAAATTTTATTTAGCTGACACAAGTTATTTTAGACATTTAAAAATAAGCTATTTAAATATAAGTTTTATTTAAAAATAAGCTATTTAAAATCCTCCGCTATATCTTTCTCACCTACATCTCTTTCCAGTTAATTTCGCCAACGACATCCATAAACTATGAAACCAGACAAAAAAAAAAAAAAAAAAAAAAAAAACGGTCCTATCAAGATTCTGGTTTGGACAAATGCTAGAGACAAAAGTCTGGGCTTGTAAAACAGATACTGCGTCACGTGAAGATACTGTTATTCAGAAAGATACTTATAAAATTTAAAAATTTAGAAAAGATTAAATAAATTATCTGTTATACAAATTAAGATATACTCCGTAGTTGATCAATATGAGGCATGCAGAGCACGTTCCTAGCTTGATTTGAGGAAAAGTAGCAGTACTTTAGTCTCTATTATATTCTATGAATAACTATATTTAGAAGAAGTGATGAGCATGCAGTTACATATAAAATACATTAAAACAAACACACTTGGCTGGCTGTATTTATATATTATTTTATCTAGTACTACGAATATGTAGAGACGTGTGATAATAATCCTCACATGGATTCCTTCTCGAGCTTGGGAAGGGGTTTTATCCGGGTTCGAGTTTCGTAAGTGACATAGAAAATCCGGATTTTTCTCTTAGTGTGAAACCATGAGTTATAGGGGTTTTCCTTCGCGGGTCTCTCCTAGTGGTTCGGGTCCCTGGCCTGCCTGTTTGGATGCTTTAACTCGAGAGTCGGATTTCATGTGTGATGTGGTTAAAAAAAATAATAATAATAAATAATACTCACATGTTTATGAAATCCGAGAAAAAAATACATAATATACCGGATATAATGGAATGATGGATTAACCTCTTCTTAGAGGAGAATATTAAATACAGTAAATAATCTTGCCGGAGTGAGATACGAGAGAAATAGCAGCCTCATCCTAACTCAAAAGTAAAAACTGTTTCGAAAATATATATAAAAGAAGGATTGGGATCCATTATTTTTAAATCTCCCATTTTTCTTCTCATGTTAATATGATGTAAGAAAAAGCAATTTAATGTGTCACGTATTTTACTCGGCCCCACTTTTAAATTTTGTTTTATTTGATGGTTAAGACTTAAGACAAACATAAAAGAAATATTTCTTGGTTAACGTTTTGAATAAGTTATCATAAAAATGATTTCACCCAAAATATGCAAACCATAAACTTAAATATTTATAAAAAGTTTGAGGATAATATAATGTAAAGAGTAATGATTGGGAGACCTAATCAAAGGACTTGTGGTCTAGTGGGTGGGGCTTAACTTGTTAAGCGAGCCACAAGTGGGAGTAGTACCGGGTGGGTGACCACCCAGGAAGTCCTCACTTGTGAACCATATTGTTCCGGAGATATATTGCATTGATGGGTCCACTTGTGGACCATATTGTTCCGGAGATATATTGCAATGATGGATTTGAACCCTTGGTTTCCGGAGGAAACCCGTTACCACCTGAGATCAGCGTGGACCGCTTAAGACAACATAGTCTGGCGGGGTGGCGATGGGGCCTTCGCTGTCCGCGAAGGTGGTCGTTTCTAAGTTGAAATTCACCTTAAAAAAAAAAAAAATGTGTCTAAATTCATTCCTAAGCCTACATGACATCATCCTGATAGCTGCAGCCAGATGATCTACTTTTTCACAAACCATAAGGATCATGTCACACATGTTTAGGTATGAAGTTAGGCACACAAATTAGGTCTCCTAATCATTTTCTTAATAACCGAAAAGGGTAAGGATTTGGTTGATGTAGAAGAAGACGCTTTTTTATACTCTTTTCTACAAATATTACTAGTGTTTTGAGTTATCACTACTATGTAATTATTGTTACGTGGATTTTCACATTTGTCAAACTAGTTATAATCCACTTCATAAATGCAGTGAATGGTATAGCGCATGCATGTTTGTAGTATAGATACTACACGAAAGTAACCAAATAAACATGTACCAGGATCAACTTTTATAAGTGATCTTTACTTCAGTGTCTTGTCATTCTCTTGTTCCTTTTAAGTTACATAATTATTATGTCATAGGCCTCGTTAATCGTAACATGTTATCAGCACAATCGTTTACGAATAAAAATAGGTTAAGAAAATCAATCAAATGATACGTTTTCAAAAAACACTTTTTTTGTAATCAACAAAAGATACCGATTTCTCATAAACACTTTATATTTTCACAAAAGGTATTGTTTTTCTTCAAACACATTACTATCTACAAAATCTATTTTTTGTAAAACTACTTAATAAACCAAACTAAAAAATTTAGAGTTAATGTCATTTTTCGTCCCTGTGGTTTGCCGGGTCAATCATGTTTAGTCCCTGCCGTTAAAATTCGTCGGCTTTGGTCCCCATGGTTTACAACCCATACAGGTTTGGTCCCTTGACCAATCTTCTAAAGGGTATTTTTGTCATTTGATGAAAAAAAATTCGAAAAAATGTATTTTTGTCATTTGACTAAAAGAAATTCGAAAAAAAATTGGAAAAAAATTCTAAAAAAAAAATTAATAATTTTTTTTTTAATTTCAAAAAAAAATTTAATTAAATTTTTAATTAAAAAATTCGAAAAAAATTCTTGAAAATTTCGAAAAATACTACAAAATTCTTGAAAAATTCGAAAAAAAATTAAATTAAATTTTTTTTAATAAAAAAAAATTATTAGAATTTTTATTAAAAATTCTAAAAAAAATTAATAAAAATTTTAATAAATTTTTTTTAGAATGTTTTTAGAATTTTTTAAGAAAAATTTTTATTAAATTTTTTTTAAAGACCTCCACTTAATTTACGTGAAAGCTAGATACTTAAAAACGTTTTAAATCTAAAAACGCGTACGTTTAATTTAAATTTACGTAAACGTACGAAATAAAACGTGAGTTTTAGAGAAATAAAAAACCTATGGATATGAAAATGATATTTTTACAATCCTAATGATAAAAGAAAATTTTAGAAAAAAGAAAATTATTTTTTAGACTTTTTATTTAATTATTATTAATTAAAAACTGTTTACACTAAATTAATTACTAAAAATACTAAACGATTTTGGAAAATATGAAAATTTTATGGTAAGTGTTTTAAGTGATAAAGAAGCTGGGAAAAATAAAATGGAGGCAACAGCTTATCCAGATAAGCTGGAATAAGCAAAACAGTTGGAATAAGCAAAATAGGCTAATACTACTATAAGTAAATAGATTATGCAAGGGATAATGGAACTGGTGCCCCAGAGCAGTTGGAAGGGGGTTGTGTTGTGTGTCTGTTGTGAAGTTGAGGTCCCAGGTTCGATTCCCGCCAAAAAAAAAAAAAATTTTGGGCAAAAAAAATTTTTGTTTCCCGCCAAAAAATTTTACTGCATCACGGTTATAAAGTTACTGCATCACGTTTACTGCATCACAATTATGATTTTACTGCATCACGGTTACTGCATTCATGGTTTTAATGTTACTGCATCATGGTTATAAAGTTATTGCATCATGGTTATAAAGAAACTGAATTATCATAAGTTTTCTGCATCATATATGTATGTAACTGCATCACAATTAAAATACGATTCTTTTTTAAGTTTTGATGCATCTTTATTATAAGTTACTGCATCATAGTTAATAGTTTAGTGCATCAACTATGTTGCAGTAACTTATAACCTCAATGCACTAAAATTTAAAACTGTGATGCAGTAACTTTTATAATTGTGATGCAGTAACTTTATAATTATGATGCACTAAAAGATTTTGGCGGGAAAAAAAAATTTTATTTTTGCGGGATTTTTTTTTTTTTTTTTTTTTTTTTTTTTGCGGGGGGTGGGTGGGTGGGGGTGGGGTGACATGTGTCATATGATGTGGCATAGGGGTGACACATGTCTCCCTCACAATCCTTCTTACACTTTTTATTATAAGGCCCTTTTTATTTTAACCCATACCTATATATATATATATATATATATATATATATATATAAGGGTGTTTTTGTTTTTTTGCATATATTTAACGGTCAACTGACGGTCAATGGACCAAACCCGTATGGGTTGTAAACCATGGGGACCAAACCTGACAAATTTTAACGGCAGGGATTAAACATGATTGACCCGGCAAAATACAAGGACGAAAAATGACATTAACTCAAAAATTTATAGTCTCTTTGAACAAATATTTATTCCACGAAATAAGAGATTGTGATAGTACATTTTCTTTATTGAAAGCCACACATGATATAAGTATGGAAGAAAACCAACATAACATAATATAAAAACAATACAAACATTTAATGGATTGAGACTGCTAACATTTCTCGTTTATTTCTTATGCTTACTCATATGGGAAGAGATTCTTTCAAGTTATTTATAACATGATTGATCAAGTTGGACAATTGTCAATCATTGTATCAAATCCAATTGCTCAAATAAAAAAAACATGAAATGATTTGAGCCATTGGATTTGATACAATGGTTGATAATTGCAACTTGATCAATCAAGTTATAAATAACTTGAGAGGATCTCTCTCCTACTCATATGTTACCTCTCATTATGCTAGCATGGTACCCGAACAATGCAGCAGCGGGTACCCCATGACTAAGTTTTCTGGCGAACAAATGTTTTTCATGAATACATTATTTCTAACAATAACTTTACGAATAAATGACAACTTTTAATTAAAATAACTATAAGCAAAGCAATGTAAACTATTTCATATCCAAATAAACATAAGGTCCGAATTAGAAAGAATAAGATAAAGAGCTTCTTTGAAACATAAAGAGTACTCAAGCATAAATTAAAGATACACGTCACTACAAAATAAAATGTAATTTTGCATAAATACAAATATGTCAACTATTGTGCATCATTAGCTGCCCATTTTGTTAAAATACTAACACCTTATTATATCAAAATACTAAGTCCAAACTTAGTTTGTTAGTTCTCGGCCCAATCTCAAAAAGTAAACCAAAGTCCAACTTGACAGAACTTTCGTCCCATGTTAAATTAGGATAACCAACCCACGTTTGATTGAGACGAGAGGGAAGCCCGCGCGTTGACGGAGTTTTTGGCCCCCTTTCTTTTAATCTAGATTTTTGCTTAAAAATACGTTTTAACAATAGTAAGTAAGGTTATTGTTTTGATATTTACCTTTTCTTTTTTTTATGCTTGAACAACTTAATTTCGGATAATAGCCCAAGAAGCGACTCAAATCATAATAGGATGAAGTAAAGCTAGCCCCAAAAAGTATTGTAGGCCTAAATTCTTAGGAGATATATCTGTAACCTAAATGTTTTTTACAAACCTAATCTCATATCACACGCCCCCTTATTTCTCTTTCTTCCCAAATACTCTCCCACCATTACACAGAAACTCTCCAATAGTTAACACCTACTCTCATCTAACACAACTTCCCTTATCTCTCCACATTATACATGTCTACCACTTCATCATACACTCTCCAAATAAACACAACAACCAAATGCCTTTTTCCTTTAATCCATAACCGAACTATATACAAAGAATCATATACGAACATAAACAAACATGTGAACCCATTTTGATTTAACTCTTTCGGCTTCAAGATCTCGTATGATGTCTCTGGTAGGTGATGTTGTTTTGATTTCTTTGTTTCTTGTTGAAGAGCGGTAATGAGTTTACTTTCGGTTTGATTTGATCTTTAATGGGCTTAATCTCTTATGAATAATGAAAGAAACACTGAGATCTTGGTTCTTTTTATTATTATTATTATTATTTTTGTGTCGTGGTTCATGATTTGTTTGTAAGTTGGAGTGATGTGAGGACATGTATGGGACAATGGTATTTTAGATGATGTTAATCGTGGTATAATATTTGTAAAGAAAACTTTTATCACTCGAACCTCAAACACCCTGGTTCTTTTTGAGTCGTGGTTCATGATTTGTTTAAGTTAGGAGTAACGTGAGTAGAGAGAATTTGAGAACCTATGGATTTTTTTTTTTTTTTTTTTTTTTTTTTTTTTTTTTTTTTTTTTTTTGTAAATGTGTGTTGTTTTTGGTAATCGGGGTTTTATATATGGCAGGTTCGGGAGTAGGTTAGATGTGTGAATTTAAGTTTGGAAGGAGTAATGATGGCTATTACAAGTCCTTATTTAATTTGCGGTAATTGGGTGTAAATGGCATGTTACAAGCAAGGTTGTCAAGATTGCGTGTAAACTTGTACGATCGTACGAGTTTACATACTCACTAGCTAAAACCGTGTAGAATCGTCATAGGATCGCATTTGAGGTAGGATCGTAAGTAAGATCATTGGATCGAACGCAAGATCGCGTGTTAAACCAATTTTACCTCGGCCCAAATCCATTTTATTTTATTTTACTTTCTAATCTTTTAGGCTTTAGCCTATCTTTTTGCTTAAGCCCAAAGAAAATAGACAAGTCACAATAAGTTAATAACTGGTGACGTCTCATTTACCCCAAATCAAATTCTAATAGATAACTATTGAAGTCTTCTTTTCATCTCAACACTTGATTGAAGATCTAGTATTTTAACAGCCAACATGTAATTTTGTAATTATTTTTGGTTCTTGATTTTTACGTATACCTTTTTATTAGTTAGAGTTTACACTTGCCAATTAATAGTTAATTTAAATTAAATGTAAGCAATCTTTCTTATTGATTCTGATATGTGTAGTATGGGGTGCACGACATTTCATATTGGATGTCTAATGCTCATTCACATCATTTTTAAGAGGATATTATATAAATTTAATTTTGGCGTTGAGTAGAAATGTAAAACAGTTTGACTCGTTAGAAAGATTCTAAATATGGGAAATCCCCTTTTTTCGATAAGAAGGAAATGAAGAACAGGAACGAAACGAAATAAGGCCTTTCTAGGCGAATCGAGGAAGCACATAAAGAAAGGTGTGTAATTTCAGCTTGCTGTGTAATTTCAGCTTGCTGTGTAATTTCATAAAGAAAGGTGTGTGAACCTCAGCGAGTTCGGGTTTCATTTCAAACTAGCCTCCTGTGTGGAAAACTAGAAGGGGGAGGGGTTGAATAGTTTTACGTCTTTTTAATTTTATTATGAAAACTTAGTTTAGTTTTAAAGTCTTGTTTGCTTTTAAAAACTTTGATTCTATCTTATGTGAACTCAAATCTTGAACAATATGAACAACTATATCTAAGTATGAACAATAATAATAATGTAAGCTAAGTATGTGAAATCAACACATGCATAATATAAACAATTATAGCTATATACGAGAGACAAGTAAGTATACGTTTATTTTATAATCCTTATTTATATTTTGTATGAAAACTATACTTGATCGAAATGATCAATTATATGTATGTTACCTTTTTAGTTTGATTGTAAAAACTTTGTTTTGTGAATGAAACTTTTGTTTGATCTTTAAGTGAAATCAATACTAGCACTATATGAGCAACTACATATATAAACGTCTACGTCTACAAAAGTAATAACGATATAAACAAGATAATAAGTAAGATATGAAAAGATCTAACCGCGAGACAAAGGATTTATAGTGGTTCGGCTACAAGGACACCTTCCTTGCCCTACTCCACTCCTCAAGTCACCTACTCGAGAGTTTTCTTCACTATGTCAACAAGCTCCCTTATGGCGGAGAAAACCTTACACACCAATATACACACCACAACTTCGTCACAACTTATTCACACCTTCTACACACATTCTTCACACCTACTCACTACTTAATCACAACACTACTTCTTCACACCTATCTAGCTTCACAACTATCTACTTCACAACTATCGACTTCCTAGCTCTTCTTCTTCACAACAAACTACTTATATCTCACTACTTCTATTCACAACTTCTACTCCTAGATCTGTCTAGTTAGAATACTGTCACACCTTTACAATAAATGTACACAACAACTAGACTATATACACAAATCTACAATACTTCACAACTTGATGTTGAAGGAGTATTATTCTCTTGCACTTTGAGAGATGAGAGGTGAGGGAATGAATCACTTGAAACAAGGATTAACAATTATATGATCAAAGGGTTTTTAGGAGGATGTTTAGAGAGATTTGGATCTGAAGATTTTCGTGCAAGAGGTGAGAAAAATTCCAGGTTTGAGGTGGTATTTATAGGGAAAATTTTCTGACAGAATCTGATAGGGGAGCGTGGCCGGTCCCCTTAATTGTGTGTCAGCCCCCTTAAAATTAAGGGGGCCGCCCAGACGAAAACTGCAGTTTTCTTGTCTTTTTCTGGGAAAAGTTTATTTGGTGAAAAACTAACTGATTTTGGTTAAAATTTTAAATTCATGTATTTATTATGAATAAAACATTTTCCTTTATTACCAAAAATGTTTTTCAAAAATATATAATAAGTTTATTTAATTTTATAAACTTTGTATTTTTTTTAAATAAACATCCCTTTGATCATAAAATGTATTAGTCACTTGCTTATTCATACCTTAATGTGATTATGATGAATGAGATGATATAAACTTGCTTAAAACTTGTTTACGTATTAACTTTGCGTTTAATGAGTTTATATTTTGTGATCGTCAAAACTTAAGGATATCGAAAGATATTAATAACGTTGTTATACATTATTTATATCAATATCCTGGACTAGGAACGGGCAAATCAAAAAATTCACTTCGAATTTCGGACCTCAACATCCTGCTGCTCATGGTGATTCACGATTAGTATTGGAAATGAACGGAGAAGTGGTGGAACGTGCGGAACCACATATAGGGGAGGCGAGAATCACTGGTAAGGGTTGGCCCGGAGCTCTACGGTTGATCCGTTGGGTAGGAATAAGAGTCATTAATGGCTTTCGAGATGAGGCAGCCAGCCACTCTTCCTGGGTAATGCGCCCAAGAAACTGCTTGAACATGGGTTGAGTTCATACATTATGAAAGCTTTCCTATTCAAGACATACTACCAATTCCTTTGAAGCTACTACCACTACCCACCTCGCAGTGTCCCCCCCCCCCCCCCCCCCCCGAATGATCGGTGCAGCGGTTAGGCATTCACTTGGGATAACCTTTCACTTGGATACGATCTAAATTCCACATTCAAGAAAGAACCAGACCAGACCAACCAAGAGATAGGATCAGATGAAGAAGAGAGAGGTTATCCTTTGTTCACAAAATATGACAAATTGGTAGGACCATAGGATCTTGATCCGATCTTACGTTCTCGATCTTTCAATAACAAAAACGATATCAAGTGGGATCGCGATCTTGACAGCCTTAGTTACAAGTATTAGGTTGCTACAAGTCAGTATTATTTAATAGCAAATTTGCACATAAAATGTATTTAATTAAGCCATAAAATGAGCTGCACATAAAGACCCTTAACTTTTCAGTTGTAACATATGTGTATGTATTGAGTGGAAATTTAGTACAAATATTTTCATAATAAGCAAGTTACAAAGTCTGAATTTTAAGTCTTGCCATTTAGGGAATGTCCAAAATGCATTATAATGTAGTAGAGATTTATTTACTTATTTAGTTCTAGAAATATTAAGTGTCATACATGCATACTAATCTTCACTCTTATATTTAATCTTTGTTTTTTATGTTAATTCTTTATATAACTTTGTTAACTGAATTTTTTCTTAATTATCACATATCGATTTATTTATAAATCTTGTCACTTTTTGAATATTTATATACACACAACGACTATATAACGGTCGTAAACGAAAACAAACAACACTACAACGACTCTGTTTTTCACTATAAATTAACAACTACTGATCTTCATGTTTCTCACAAAACAAAGCTTCTTCTTTCACAAACTCAAAATCAATCAAGACTTTTTCTAAAAACTGGTTAACCCGGTTTTAGTTGTCATCATTGTAGTACTCTTGCTACTTATCCCTCCCCCCACCCCCCTTATTAACCTCCCTCCCAAAGAACTGTATTTTTTCCTTAAACTTGTTTACTGTATATTTTTTATTTTTCTACAACTATGTATTGCAATTTGTATCAATATTAATAGATTCTAATTTCTTGTTGTTTATTTATA